>BGNK01001837.1:485-12111 GCA_003297005.1 Symbiodinium sp. clade A Y106
ATTATTTGGGGCCCCCAAACAATTGAAATAATTGAAATAATTGAAATCCTGGTGGTCCGGGGGGCTAAGCCGCCGAACCCCAGGATTTCAATTAATTGAAATAATTGAAATAATTGAAAGGGGCCCGATTTCAATTATTTCAATTATTTTGGGCCCCCAAACAATTGAAATAATTGAAATAATTGAAATGGGCCCGATTTCAATTATTTCAATTATTTCGGCCCCCCCAAACAATTGAAATAATTGAAATACTTGAAATGGGCCCGATTTCAATTATTTCAATTATTTCAATTAATTGAAATCGGGGGTTTCTGAGGGGAAGGCCACAAACCCACCGATTTCAATTATTTCAATTATTTCGGGCCCCCAAANTAATTGAAATCGGGGGTTTCTGAGGGGAAGGCCACAAACCCACCGATTTCAATTATTTCAATTATTTCGGGCCCCCAAATAATTGAAATAATTGAAATAATTGAAATCGGCCTTGCTGACTTCAATTATTTCAATTATTTAAATTATCTTTCCTTTAGAGTAGAAGAAATAGGGCGTCAAATAGACCCTAGAGGGATCTCTCTCATATATATATATATATATGTAAATATATGTATATATCTATTTATGTATATACATATATGTATATATATATATATATATATATATTCGCTACTTGGACCCCCTAGGTCAAAGACCTGTATGAATGAGGACTGCATAAAGCCATATGCAGGCTTGTATAAGTCCTGTGCATCTTCATGTATGAGCTACCCTTGTAATAGTACGTAATATAGCAACCATGATGATAATAACAAGATTTAGCATTATTAACAACAGTCGCAGCAATGTTAATAGTAAGGATGTTCAGAATGATAACGAGGTACCCACCCCTATAAATGCTAAAGTCGGCCATGGAACCATTGTCTACGCCTATGCGCATAGAGCACAAGGCCCGACGACGTCTTAAAGTTTAGGTTTAGGGTTTTGGCCTCAGCCCAAGAGGACCAATTGCTGGGCAGTTTGGCAGTTGGGTATCTGGTTCTGGGACCCTTTCCCTAAGGGTCCATGCACCCAAATAGTGTGTCCTTTGGCCCCAAAGTACCTATATAGGGACTACTTTAAGGCCAAAGCATATACTATTTGGGTACATGGACCCCCTAGCCCCTCATAGGAACCCCTTGAAGGCACCCTACTATTTGGGCACATGGATCCTCAGGGTTTTGGTTGCGGTATCGGGGTGGACGTTGAGGACAACGCCGAGTTGGAGAATTTCCTGAACACGGCAGCCGTGGCCTCAGCAAGAACCACAGCCGGTACAGAAGGCTAGTAAAGGGCTACCAGAGGGGTTTAGGGCTTAGGGGCCTTAATAATTTTAATAGGGTTCAGGCGGGTTTAGGGTTTCGGGGTTTATGGTTTAGGGTTTAAGGGTTTAGGGTTTAGGGGTTTAGGGTCTCCGTTCAGGGTATAGGGGCATTAATAAATAGAATGGGTTCCCTTTAAAGGGGTTCTATAACTTACTTGGGGTCTTTATAATAAGGATCCTACCATTTAGGGTACTATATTAGGGTCCCCTATTTTCCGAAACTCCCATATGGTAAAATGTAGGGTTCCTAGATTAGGAATTGCTATCATTATGATTTCCCTAAACCCTAAACCGGGAAGTATCTCCCATAACAGCACCTGGGACCCTTTGCACCAGCCGAGGATGCTGAGAACAGCAGCGTGAAGCAGCTGCGCATGACACGGCCGCGAAAGATCTACGTAGATGAGGTCCTGCTCTTGGTCTGTTTCTAGGTGCAGGGTTTTCCCCCCCCACAAGCGGTTTTTCCTTGCACCCTGTGTAGAGAATCAGGCTTTGGGGGTTTAGGACTTGGGATTTGTGTTTTTTTTGGCTTTGGATTTTGGGTTTCGGTTTTTGGGTTTGGGTTTAAGTAGATGAGTCTCTGCTCAGGGTGTATGACGGTCGGGTTTAGGGTTTCGGTGTGGTGGCACGTTCTGAAGCAAGGCTGACAAGGCTATGGTCAGGGGGGGATGGCAGTGCTCGAGAGGGCTGGTTTGATCTGCAAGCACAAGTTTTGGCACTTGCAAAGAAGATGGTCAGTGCCTACTGACATTGCTCTACAAGCCCCAAACTCTGAACCAACAGTACCCTAAAAGCCTAAACCCCTAATAAACCCTGAACCCTAAACCCTAAAGACCCCCAATGATCGAAGCGACCATAGACGAACAGTCGCAGCAGTCAGAGCTCATGATCGCAAGATCGCGCCCAAAATGGGTCACGCAGTTTGGAAACCGAAATTCCCCAACGAAGCCTTCGAAGCTCAACCCTAGGCCCCAAATCAGGGGCTTTATCTGGCAAAACGGCAAGAGGGTTTAGGGTTTATGGGGCTGATTTGCCGAAAAATCATACGTCCAGTGGAATCAAAGCTTCAATTGAGGCTGAACCCGAAACTCTAAACCCTAAAAACCCTAAACCCTAAAACGGTTTAGTTTCGGGTTTAGGGACACATGGGGTTTCTGAGATTCATGGCCGCAACTCTTGGTTGGGTGTCTTTGTGGTACGGGTTCGGGGTTTAATTTGGGCCTAGGCTATTACTATCTAACCCTAAGGGTCCATGTACCCGAATCGTATATACAATGGCCCGAAAATACGTATATAGGGACTGGCCAAAGTATATACTATTTGGGTCATGGACCCGTAGGGTAATGTAGGTTCCATAGCAGCACCAGTGGCGCTGGGGCGGCGAAGGCAAAGGCCACTGGACGACGCTGGAACAACCGTGGAGGGATGCCCAGAGGCACCGCCAGGATCTGCCACTATGCTCCAGACTTTGGAGTGGTGCCGCCGGTTGGAAGCAGAGCTTGCTGAGTCCGAGGCGTCACTTTGGTCGGCAGAGATCGCCAACGAGGTTGTGGTGCGGCGGAACACGGAGCTGCAGCAGAAGAATACTGAGCTGCAGGACGGGCAAGCTAAGATGCAACAACAGACCCGGACCTACTCCCAGCAGGCAAACCCTACTATAGGGCCCTGAATAGTTACCAATATTATTCCTAGGGTTCCTTATAATAGTTATAGTATAAAAAGCCCCAAAGCCCTATTCTAATTATTAAGGCCCCTGGACGACGTTACAGTCCCCACTGCCGAGTTTGATGAATCCTCAGCTCGAGTTCATGTCCTGTGCCATTCTCTAGATGCTACAAACCCAATTTGCGAAGGACTTACGTACCCATATAGTGTATACTTCGGCCTCAAGTTAGTTCCTATATGGATACTTTAGGGCCAAGGTATATACCCTATGAATACAGTCACCCGGAGGGTTTCCTATAAACCTATGCCCTCTAAACCCTACAAGCCCTACGAGCCCCAAACCCTGTATGCCCTCTAAACGCAGACCCTATAAACTCTAAGCCCTAATCCGTAAAAGCCCTGAACCCCAGAAATTCAACCTAAACCCAACAAGCACTTGTCGGTCATGAAAAGTAGAGTGAAAGCCTGGCCAACTGCTTTAGGGCTCATGCTCCTCCAAACCCTATATACCCCTCCCTCCTTTATTGTGGCCCACCTCCCACACACAGGAGGAGATCATGCCAATCGTCAGGCTGGCTTCGGAGATTAGGAGTCAGGGTGTTAAAGGTTTGGCTTGGCAGATGGGAGTTTTGTGTGCGGGTGTTAGGTTTGAGTGTTGGGCCTGTGGACTTAAAGTGCGCGGGCCCTTTTTCCCAGAAAGCTTCACGATGTTCGGGTGAACATGAACACATATTACTAAATCACAATTCTTACCTAGAAAGACCCAGGCATCTTATCTTATAAGTGGAACTGTACCTACTTTTGTTAGGGTCATATCCCTTTCTTAAAGTTGCATGGGATACTCCAGGCATACCCTAGACCCTAGACCCAGCCCTAAACCCCAAACCTTTTACGCCCTAAACCCCAACTGCAAAACTCTAAACCACCACCGAAACCTTTGAGCCCGGACTCCTAACGTTTAAAGGGTGTAAAGTGTAAGGTCATGTAGGGGCCTTAATAATTAGAATAGGGCTTTGGGGCATATTATACTATAACTATAATAAGGAACCCTAGGAATAATATATAATAGCCCTAACAGTCCATGTGCCCAAGTAGTATACTCTTTGGCCTAAAGTAGTCCCTAGATAGGTATTTTAGGGCGTACCTACTATTGGGGTACATGGACCCTCATGGGGACTCTAAACCCTATAAGCCCTAAACCCCTAAGGCAAGCCCACAAACCTGCAACTTCTCACGTCGAAGCACCCGCGAGCCCCAGAATTCCTTCACCAACCCTAAACAACAAACCCCTAAAGCCCTAAACCCCAAAACCCCCAACCTTAAACCCCGAAACCCCGACACCCTAAACCCCAAAAGCCCTCAACCCCGAAGCCGTAAACCGTGTTTCATGGTCGAGCCGGGCCTCAAACCCGAAAGTCCTGAAGCACTCGACCTGAAATCGAGCCCTAGCCCCGAAAAACCTACCTTTCGCTAAGGGTCCAAAGCACCCAACAATCAGGTATTCGAGTTTGGGATAATAGTTATGTAGGTTACTATTTTGGAGAGTATATGATAATTGGGTGCTTGTACCTTTGGGGTTTTGTATGGACTTATGACTTATACAAGGAATTCATAGTGAGGAGCCCTGAAAAAGATTGGGGCTCATAGGGTCCAGGAATGCCCTAAGCAAAACTTTTTGAAGAAAAGTGCGGAAAGCCAGTCCGGACACTCCCCCAACAGATTTCTTGACACGAACCCCTTAGGGTTCAGGCTGTAGGGTTTGGGCTTCTAAGGCTTGGGTTTTTGGGGTTGAGGGCTTAGGGTTTAGGCTTGGGTTTTTGGCCCTTGATTTCGGTAATCTGGTTATGGAGCCTCTTCTGCGAGTCAATGGTTTCATTTTCTTTGGATTTCTGCTTGTCCGCCGGGTTCGTTTTAGCTAGACATCTGGTACCTACTGAACACCATAGAGTACATGAGGACGCCAGCTGGCGCCGATAGCAGAGCGCCTCGAAATAGATCCTGACGTATATCGTGCATAAAGTTTCTTGCGCCGGGGCTGCAAATCGCGGACGACAAAGGTCCCTGAAGAACCCTTATAGTACTCTTTAATGAGCACTTACAGCGTTTAGTACCCTTGAAGGAGCGTATATTATGGCACCATGCGACCATGATGAGCACAAGCAGATTGGCACATCGGGGCACAGACGAATCACGCCTTTGTGAAACTTGTTCCTAGACCTTATATTTAAGCAACAAAAAGTTTCCATGCAATTGATCGGTCTACCACCTGCATGCCAGAGAGTGGTCATACTCAGCACAAATCGAAGTGGTTGCAGACACAAGAACCTTGCGGATTCATCCCAGTCTCAGATGGCTAGGAGTGCAAGAATGTTTGACTGAACTGGGCAAGTACCGTGCTCGGAACTAGGACGTTCGGTGTAAGATTTGGTTATGAGTGCAAGCTGGACTGCTGTCTGTACTTATGTACAGCCACACAGTAGTGTTCGCAGGTTCGATAGTTTCTTATGTCTCGACAGGGTTTTGGGATGGGGCTCCAAGTTTGCCATTTGTTTGGGGGTGAGCAGAACGCAGAGCCACGTGGCAACATGGTCTAGAAGCGAATCTTGACAGTACGTAAGGGTTTCGAGAGCACTCGTGGTTTTGGACCCTTATGTATTTGTTGTAACAATCCCACTGTTGCATTTCAAGTTTCAACACCTCAGGACGCTATATTGGGGTTTCTGGCAAAGCGGGAGAAATCTCAGTTTACCCCAAGCCAGAGCGCTCGTGGGTAGAAGCGGTTCGTGTGAGATGTTTTTCACACTGCCAGCATTTGCACTGGGATCTAGCTATACGCTAACCCTTCCTAAACCCTAAACCCCCGCCATTACTCCGGAAGACCCTTGCTCCTTCAGTTCTTCCAGAGAGAAGGATTTAGTGGCTCGGTTGGCGGCAACGGATGATTTTTTGGGGTTTTGGTGTGGTAGAAAGATGTCAGGCGAACCTTGTACCTCTGGCACCAGGGTTCCTACATCTACGTGAAGGCACGGATGACGCTGTTTGCTGCTACACTAGTTATTACATATTCGGCTAGCCAAGACGTCAAATATTTTCATGTTGCGAACGGGCTGATGACCAGACTGTTGCGGTACTGTTTGTGCGGAAGCAATGTTTTGTAATCTGCAACTTCAGATAGCACCAATAGTTTTTCACAAAGTTCTTGTTATGATCCTAAAACAACGGCCGTACAACATCCCCCGCTTTAAGACTTGTAAGATTGTGTTGAAATGTTATTGAATAATTAGTCACTAGTCCATTTCGCTAAGCTTTGCCTCACATGAGAGCTACTGTAGCTACAGAGCCGCGAGCGTGTAAGCATATGGATTCAGGCTTTACGGATCGCTGTTTCTTAGTAGTTTTTGGGCTGGCTGCGAAGGGATGGACATCTCGCAGTCAAGGGCGAGCGGATCAAAAGTAGAATGGACGGTTGTTACATTCGAAACCCTGCGCCCAAGTTCCTGTTGCATATTTCAGGGGGCCAGCCGGCTTTCCCACTCCCCTCTGGGTTTATGATTTCCAGCTCCCACTGTCACCAACATTGTTTGTTGCCCACTGTTATCAAGCAGAAGAAGGGGGCTGCGGTGCGCGCGTCAAGGAGCCCAAATCATGGGAGTGCGCCAAATGTGAGCGGCGACGCTGTGCAGAGGTAGCAACAGCGCACAGCGGCATTGCGGGCACAAAGAAGAAGCTTTCCCCATGGGACAAGGTCAGGAGGTGCAGTCCGCGGTGGAGGTCAACCTCAAGCTCAGTGTCGAGGCCATTCCGGTCAATGAAGTCCTGGGACGGACCTGGGCTTCTCTGAGAGGAGAAGATCCGTGCCGTGGCAAAGATGATGAAAGACGAACTAGGCGTTTCTTCCGGAGCCCTTTGCATAGGTATTGTGTCCACTGACTGTGCAATCTTAACTGAATGAACCTCCTTTGTGGCTGACAACCATGTCCCGGGAACCCTAAACCCTCAAACCCCTAAACCTTAAATCGCATCCTTGGAGCCGTGACAGAGAGTGGTCGCCTGGAGTCGAGTCTGTGCATGTAGGTTTGGGAATAGCTTCGATTCAGATCATGTATGTGCGGTGTTGATGTTTCAGTCGACCTGATACTTTTGGGGCCTAAATAACTATTTACCTATACTATTTTGGGGTTCCTTATTATAATTATAGTATAATGGACCCCAAAACACTATTCTAATTATGAAGGCCCCTATATTGAGCTGCCCTGCTCAGAACAACCGGCTGCGCATCATGCGCTTTGGCTTCAAAGTCGCAGCCTCAGAGGTTCCACACGATTGGGAGTGCGATGCTAAACTATCGCAGCGAACCCTAGCACGGTTCCTGTCGGAACTTTGCGATATCCGGGGCAGTAACTCCTGAGAGTCTGCGTCCTGCAAAGCTCTCAGCCCAATTCCAAGCTCAAGCTCCAAAACTGCATGCAAGAGTTGCATAGCTTGGCGGCTGAAGAAAATCCCCACGATTCTGTCCAGGAACAAGTGGATCTAGGACCTAGTCGACGGCATCGAGGGGCAATACTGCTGTTGCGCGTCGACATCAACAGCATCTTGATCGTTAGCCATTGGCAAAGGCATCAGGTTTGTTGCTATGGTTGTGGTTATGGTTGTTGTCTGTTGTTGCTGCTGCTGTTGTTGTTGTGTTGCTGTTGCGCCGGCTCTTGCAGGGGCGAGCTCTCTTCAGTGTTCTTTCTGCACGGTTGTGTGTTGCCTGCAGAGAACGGAGAACGAACAACTATCACAATCTTGGAGCACTGTCAGGTCGCCTAAACCAATCAAGAAGCTAATCTAATGAGATCCTCAGACTCATTTCTGATGTGTCACTTCTTCACCCAAAACCCTGAACCCAAAACCTAAGACCGTGAGGTGAAAGGCATTGCGAATAGAAGTGTTGTAATCCGGAGCTTTGGCCGGAAGCACAATTGGGAACAGCGGTTGAAGAGACAAGGCCTTCATGAACGTGGACCGCCTGAAGCAAATGAGAAGCTTGGCCTCAAAGTTGAGACGGCTTAGGGTCTAGGAGTCATTACGGGTTTATTGTTTAGAGTTTTTTTGGGGTTCATAGTATTTAGGGCTTAGCGCTTTAGGGTTTTATTCACGGCTTAGGGTTTAGGGTTTATTTCGGGTTCAGGGTTTTGACTAGGTGAACAAAGCGACTTTGAACCGACTAGCAGTTTGCCAGAGCAACCGTGGAGCAGTCAAAATTCTTCTGGCGACAAGATTCGCGGTATTCATGTTCATCAAGCATACCACCTTACAAACCAGATCCTGCTATTTCGGTCACGGCATGAAGATCCACCCCCTGGGCCCTAGACCGTAAACCTTATACCCTAAAGCTTCAACAAGCTCCTTTGTTGGTGGATCTTTGTCGGGTCATCGTGTTCACAACTCCGACAGAGTTTTGGGCTTTGAGTTTTCAAGGTTCAGGTCGTGCGGGTGTCAACTAGTGTTCAGTGGTTAATGTGGGTTTAGGAATGCTTATCCGCAAGCGCTGGTTGAATGGTTAACTTCATTTACTCGGTCGCCTATGACGAGGATTCTGCTATTTGCGCTTCCGCAAGAAACTCTACCCTCAACCTTGAACATTTGTAATCGAACCACCCCTAGACCCGAAACCCCCAAGGTCCCAAACCCTGCTCGCCAAAGCCCTTACACGTACCGTTAAACTTGACACCTTTGCGTGCCCTTCCTAGGTGGCAAGACGGGGCCACGCTACAGCGAAAAGCGCAAGGCAAGTATTTCTGGTCTTCTCCCCGAGCAGTCTGTTTCGTAGATGCACAAACCGTTTAAATCAGGTCTATAACGGGCCTATAGCATTTCAACAAGGGTTCGTGGGTTACAGGTTAATGTAGGAACCTGATCAAGAAACCCTGGCCCTATAACCCATAGATATTAGGATTCATATAAGGAACCCTAATAAAGAACCAAGGTTTCTTAATCAGGTTCCTACATTAGAGGTCAGTACTCTGGGGCCTGTTGGGATCAGGGTTTTAAGCCTCTGGAGCAGAAGCAAGAGTAGTGGCAATCAGTAGTAGAAGTCGTCGTCGTTTTTGTTGCTGTCCGACTACTACTACTACTACTACTACTACTACTACTACTACTACTACTACTCCTACTAGTACTAGTACTAGTACTAGTACTAGTACTACCAATACTACTACAGTAACTACAATGACAAGAACTGCGACTACTACACGACAACTACAACCACATCTACTACCGCAACTGCTGCCACGACTACAACTGCTGCTACTCGCACGACTACCACGACTAGTACCAAACACTACTGCTTGTTCGTTGTGCAATTGCTTGCATTGTAATTAGCTTCTATCAGCCATATCAATTTATGTAGTTGCGGGGCCACCGCCGGCAGTGCAACATAGCTTCGGAGGTAATCACTAGGGTTTATGTTAACTCTGCGGTATCGCTTTATGGTTCAAGGGTTTGGGTCGAGGTTTTTGGGTTTGGCGAACTGGCCCACTTGCCGGCAGGACGGTCAGTTGAGAACTTCACATGGTCCACGAAAACTAGTACGATTCGTGCTGTGCAGAGTGGCAGGCAGATCACTGTCTTGCATCACACCTTGACTCATAGGGACCCTTAGGGGGGGTAGGGGGAGGGGGAGGGGGATAGGGGACTATATTTCCTTTCTAGGCCTTATTAGGTCCTTATTATGGGCATTAAGGCCCCCTACCCCCCCCTTCCCCTACCCCCCTAACGGTCCCTATGATTGACACATCTCTGTAAACAAGCAAAGGCTACCTACCCGACTACGAAGATGAGCCGCAGACCATAAAACTCCAATACCACCCCTCTATGTCCCCTGAACCCGTAAACCCCAAACCGATAAACCCTGGTGTTGGTGCTTTCTTTAACATCAATCCGATCAACTTAGGGGTACTTATAAGTAACTTTTACTTTTTGGCGCCTTTAATCCTTAAGAAACAGCTAAAATTATATGTTTTGCTAGGGGCCTAAGTTTAGTCCAGCTGAAATCCCCAAACTCCAGGCCGAAGAGGGAAAGAGTCGGCGTTCCTGTGACAATTGAGCTGAGTGGATACATTTTTTTGGGATAGGGTTTAGGGTTTAGGGGTTTAGGGTTTAGGGGTTTAGGGGTTTAGGGGTTTAGGGTTTAGGGGTTTAGGGTTTAGGGTTTAGGGTTTTGGGGTTTAGGGTTTAGGGGTTTAGGGTTTAGGGGTTTAGGGTTTAGGGGTTTAGGGTTTAGGGTTTAGGGGTTTAGGGGTTTAGGGGTTTAGGGTTTAGGGTTTAGGGGTTTAGGAGTTTAGGGGTTTAGGGTTTAGGGTTTAGGGGTTTAGGGTTTAGGGGTTCAGGGTAATATTACACACTACGAAACTGAAAGTGTAGACTTTTTGGGGCTTATGAACTCAGCAACTAAGTAAATGATGGCAGCAACAGTATTAGTACTGCCAGCAGTACTAATATGTAATAAGAAGCAGTTAAGACTGACAACGACCATATGAACCATCAAAATAATAGTAATCAGATGAATATGAACCATGATAACTGCACAAATTTCAGCAACGACAACGAGTTTCATAATCATGACCATATGAAAAGAAGAAAACTAACTATTGCAAAATCACGGCGTTAGCAGTAACAACTTGTAATCACAACAAAAATAGCAATGATGCAGCCCTAAACCCTAAACCCCTAAACCCTAAACCCCTAAACCCTAAACCCTAAACCCTAAGCCCTAAACCCTAAACCCTAAACCCCTAAACCCTAAGCCCTAAACCCTAAACCCTAAACCCTAAACAAAAATAGCAATGATGCAGGCCGAGAGATCCGACAAGAAACGCATGAACAAGGCGGCAGGGGATCTCTCTCCTGGTTTAGGGTTTAGGGTTTAGGGGTTTAGGGTTTAGGGTTTAGGGTTTTGGGGGTTTAGGGTTTAG
This sequence comes from Symbiodinium sp. clade A Y106, assembly GCA_003297005.1. Classification (NCBI taxonomy): domain Eukaryota; class Dinophyceae; order Suessiales; family Symbiodiniaceae; genus Symbiodinium; species Symbiodinium sp. clade A. The sequence goes on from BGNK01001837.1 coordinate 11,463, forward strand.
GGTTTAGGGTTCAGGGTTTAGGGTTTAGGGTTTAAGGTTTAGGGTTTAGGGTTTAGGGTTTAGGGAGGCTTACTTAGAGGGTCCTCGGACTTAGTACTTATTCTATGGGTTTATAGATACCGTAACCCCAATTAGGATCCCAAGTAGGGCACTTACACCTCTACTTAGCACCTACTGATTAAGTCCTACGACCCTCCAAGTAGGGTTTATGGCTCCCAAAGCCTTAAACCCGGGACCTCCTCTCTTGCTCCTCACACTAGGACTAGCTAGGATAAGGAGCAGTGCGCTCACTAAGGGTCAACTGAGCTATACTTCAAAACGCACCGCAGGCCCGACACCCTCCGAAGTGGCGAATCGTGTTCTCGGAGGTTCAGGTTCAGGGTGCAGGGAGTGCTCAGAGATCCCAATATCCCTTAATTTAATAAAACATACATTATAGGGCCTTCATATTATGGTTTAAGGTATATTCCTTAATTAAGGGATATTGGGATCTCTGGGTAGGTGAGCTTTATTGGGAGATGCGGAGACGTCTGGCTATGCAGAGGGCTGAGGAACATACCCGTGGCTGACACCGTGCCAGAGCACATCGGCGACGAGCTGCCTGACGCTAACCGCAGCGCGCCTTCCGGATTGGAAGCCCGGCCCCCCC
>BGNK01001837.1:12179-57173 GCA_003297005.1 Symbiodinium sp. clade A Y106
TCGAGCATCCGCCACAACATCATGCAGGGCAACCCCCCCCCCGCAAGGAGGCGAGTTTCGGGAGCCTTCGATGTTGGGACGCTGCACATGCACTTACCTCGCCTGCGCGACGAGCATCCTCCAGGGCTTGCAGGTTCCCTAAACCCTAAAACCCTAAAACCCTAAACCTTAAACCTTAAACCCTAACCGCTATACCCTAAACCCTAAAACCGCATCTTATGATCGACGAGGGTGCGCCGGAGCGTGTCTGAGGTCCGCGACGTCTGTGGGTTGGAAAAGAACGGCAACTACCTCTTCAGCGAAGCCCTCTTCAAGACGTGGGACTTTTATAGGGGCCTTAATAATTACCAATACTATGTTGGGGGTTCCTTATTAATATTTATAGTATAATGGGACCCAAAACCCTATTCGAATTATTAAGGCACCTATATTCTAGGCTTTGTGTGGAGATTTTTCTTCACACCCGTTCATCGTAGGTAGTGTTGGATGATCTATACTGGTTAGTGCATACTGGTGCCGCTAACTCCCTAACGCTGAACAGCACATATTCAGTAAGGTCAAGAGCAGACAGAAAGCAGAGATGGCTGCCCAAGCCTACCAGCAGCCATGACGGTACTGGTGATCATAGTGATGACCAGTGCAGATACGATTAAGGGCGTCATCATCATGTAATGAATCTCGAGCGATTCTGATCTTTACCTTAGCGGCCAAGCGATGCGAGCCGGAGAGATTTTCTGGTTGTTGCAAACACTTTCATGATTTCCAAAACTCTATATCAGCCTGGTGTAAGGCCTCTGAAGCCTGAATTCAGACACTAACCTGCAGCCCTAACGCATTTTTGATAGCTCCCTAAACTCTAAACCCTAAGCCCCCTAAACTATTTTTCTAGCTCCCTAAACGGCTCTTTCCAGCTCGGACGTCTGCCGCTTGCACCAGGGCCAAAGCTTCGCTCCCGAAATCGCAGGCGGGCTCAGAATAAGAATAGGGTTTAGGGTTTAGGAAGCCTCAAGAATTATCGGTGTAAGTACAGAAGCCTCAAGAGTTAACGGTTGGAGTAGGGTTTCGGGGAGTCGACAGGTAATTCACAACAGTCACGACAGCAGTTCTGTTGCACAAGAATGAGAAGCGACACCAATAGTTAGCATTGTCGGTAAGATGCTTTCCCAAGGTACAGTGTTTATGAACAGAGCATAACATAGCGGATGGTTCTTAAGATATTGCACTGAGCCCTTGCAAGCACAATGGCCAGCTATGCAATAAAAAGCTTATACAACAAATATAACCATGCAGTTGTCAATATTATACGAATCCCAGGGGCTCCATCTCCCCAGCACCAGAACATGGATGGGTTTTTTGGGGACCTAATTCCATAATGGTACTATTTTATGGAGCCTCTGGGAATGGCATGTAATAATACAGTGGCAATGATACAAAGACCCGCTTGGAGATCTGCGGATGCCGTAGCCCAATGGCTCCTAAGTACCGAGATGGTAGAATGTAGGGTTCCTATATTTGGAATTACCGTTATGATTTGGGGAAGTATCTCCCATAACAGTACCTGGGACCCTTTGGGTAGATACATAAAGAAGGAGCTCTGACTCCTTACCGACGTGTCGGGCCTCCCCTCCCTTTTCAGGGTTCCTGAAAGGGGTCTGTAAGGCTGTCTGTAGGGTTTCTATAAGGGTATACCCCCTAAGGGTTCCTTAAAGGGGTCTATAAGGCTTCCTATAGGGTCTTTATAAGGGTATCAGTTAAATACGCAAATCAACTTCTGTATGCAAGCCTTCATGCACCGCCTTCATGCCCTCAGCAATATCGGAATCTAAGTCATCCATGCCTGCCTTGTGTTCAGGCACCAGAGCAGTTACAATCGCAAAAAGTGCTGGTAACACCCAACATTCACTAAGCCCTAAACCCTAAACCCTAAGCCATAAACCCTAAAGCGCTGAACCCACAAACTTCGACAGGCCTGAGACATGCAATCCGTACTCTCTCAGAATGCAGTTGTGGAATTCTCAAGCCTACACAGGAACACAAGAGCCCGACTCGCTATGGCCATTTCCTTCCAGTATCAAGCTTTTGCCTTGTTCCTTTCAGGTTCCCGTTCATGTCATGCAGACATCAGTAGGGATTCACTGGATTCACGCCACTGCTGCCCGCCCGAAACAGAGAACCCCACATCTTCCAGGTGTTAAAGAAGACTGAGTCAATACCCCTACCATTCCGCAGAGTTCCTCGTGTAGGAGGTCAAGGGATGATTGCCTCAACTCCCGATGGCAATCACCAAGGCCCGAAACTTAAGTCTCTAAGCCATAAGCCTGCACCCTTAAACCCTAAACCCCTAAACCCCAAACCCCTAAACCCTAAACCCCTAAACCCCTAACCCCTAAACCCTAAACCCCTAAACCCCAAACCCCTAAACCCTAAACCCTTAAAGCCTTAAAGCCTAAAACCCGAGTTCCTGCGATTTCCCTGGAGATCCAGCAGGTTCCAGCTTTCTCCGCGCCGTGTCAGGTGGAGAGGACACAGAGGACCGTGTTGGGAGAATTATAGGGAATCCCAGAAAGTTGGAACATGGGTTTAGGAGGATTGGTGCTGGATTTCCCTTCTCTTTTGTATAAGGGACTTAGGATACTGATGTTCCAACTTTCTGGAGTTTACTGTNATTATAGGGAATCCCAGAAAGTTGGAACATGGGTTTAGGAGGATTGGTGCTGGATTTCCCTTCTCTTTTGTATAAGGGACTTAGGATACTGATGTTCCAACTTTCTGGAGTTTACTGTAAGGCCATCGGTTGCGGATTAGGGTTTAGAGTTCAGGCTTTAGTGTTTAGGGTTCAGGGATGTTCAGGGTTTAGGGTTCAGGGATGTTTAGGGTTCAGGGTTCAGGGTTTTAGGTTCAGGGATGTTTAGGGTTTAGGGTTTATTGTTCAGGGATGTTTAGGGTTTAGTGGCAGCCGTTCCCCGGGTCCGGAGACTTGAGGCTGTGGGGTTGTTCAGGTGTTCAGGATCATTTGATTACTATCATGCTTGCTCTAAGGATGCAGATAATCAGCAACTGTTTATTGTTTGTGTTTCTAGTACTAAATTACTGGACTTCTTATTGTTATGGTTGTGAATCGTGAGAAACCGTTGCTGGTAGCTTCATTTCTGCCAGGATTATACCACCTCTTCTGCTGTCAAAGATACTTTTCTCGTCAGTGTAACGGCTTTTGCAAGAACAAATGGTACTCTCCACTGTTATGATGATATTATTGTCATTGTTATGACTGCTCTGGTTATTGTTTGCATTGTTGTTACCGCAAAGAATGTAGGACAGTTACTCTTACTCTTCTGTAGGTGTCTGGTGGATGAGGGGGCAGGGCATTAGGTACCAAGACGGACTTTACACAACAAAACCTGATCTTAGTACTTTCGTACCCAGAAGTGGCCATGTCAGGTGGCTACACCTCAAGATAAGCGCAATGATGCTGAAGATTGTCACGGTGATGTTTTCAGGGGGTTGTTGATGACGGTCATGATGTTGCTGATGATGAGAATGATGATGATGCCTTGCTATTTAGAAGTTGACGGCATTGTTATGATGGTGCTGGTGCTGTCGAGCATAATGACGATTTCAGTGATGACGATGTTGTTAACGACGACGATGTTATTGCTAAGGTTTCACAGAGCTACGCTGATGCGTTTTGCATGTGTGTTTTGATGTGCAACATTACCCGTACATGTCTGAATCTTCCAGAGTCCAGGGGGACATGTTCTCGCTGTATGGACATGAGGCTTTTCATTGAGGTTCAGCATACACACCCAAAGGGTCCCAGGTACTGTTATGGGAGATACTTCCCCAAACCGTAATGGTGATTCCGAGCATAAATATAGGAACCCTACATTCTACCATATATAGGTAATCTGGGATATAGTACAGAATCATACAAGCAGCCTCAAGCTCATTCTCCACAACATAAAGCCCTAAATGGGTTTAGGGTTTAGGGTCGAGGGCTTCGGGTTTAGGGTTTAGGGTGGCGCCCTGGTTCGCACACCCCAGCCCTCAGTCGTAAAGCATGTTTCGAAAGTTCCCCCGCCCTCATCACCCTTAGCCCCTCAGGTACACCCTGAACCCTGAACCCTAGACCCTGAACCCCAAACCCGAAATCCTGAACCCATGCCCTGAAAACTGAACCCGGAACTCTAAAGCCCATAATACGAACCCTAAAGCGTACACCCTGCACCCGATAATCCTTAAACGGCCCTAAACCGCATCCCTCACGAGGACTTCCGGCACACCGTCGCATGAAAGCTTGCTAGAGCGCAGCAGTCAGGGGCCAAGAATGAACAACGGATCCGAGGCTTTAAAATGCACAAGTAGAAACCTAAAGAGGACCTAAACATAATCAATGTGGAGTTTGCTTGTATACCCTATTGGGTACCTTGGAAAGGTGGGAGTTCCTTGTATACCTGACTGGGTTATGTGAACATGGATTATTGGTTGTGCCAGCCTCATGGTTTTGTTTTTTGGCTTTTTGGGGGGTCCCTGAGAAAGGGTTTCTAAAAAGGGTTACTTCGAGTTCCTTCACGGGTTCCCTGATGGTCTTTCTCCCAGGATTCCTTTGAGGGTATCTTTAGGGGTTGCTTCAGGAGTTGCAGGGTGAAGCAACCGCAAAGGAATATGTGGCAGTAGAGCAACCGACCACAGGCCTAAACCCTGAATGCACAAGCGGGCTCTGCTCATGGAATAGATTTGCAACTTACAGCTATATTATCAGGGTTTGCTGAGACAGTTCAAGTACTTGTTATACAGCGCTTGATACAAAGATTTCTGGTATGCTCCTCATGTATTCGTGAGCTCTACAAGGTTTTCATAAAGGGCTCGTAAACCCTACATCCTCAAAACAACTGAACTTGAAACCGGTCTGGTCCGTTCTGTTCATACCGACGAAGTTTTTCCTCGATCTGCCACAGTGTCGTTCGAGAGTTCAGGGTTCAGAGCAAACCGGAAGAGGTACAAAAGGAAATACACAAGGACCAGCGACTTAGCGCTTCCAGCAACGTCCCTAGATTGCTGGAACTTGCACGGGTTAACGGTGATCCGCGAGGGCAGTCTCTATGCTTCATGTTCTAGGCTTTCGGGGTTGGGGTTTAGTTCAGGATTTAGGATATGATGTCCCAGCTCTCTGGCTTTGTCTTAAGCCGTTCTGGGTGATGTCGAACATTCAATCAACATTGCTTGTCTTGTTGGAGCTATGTGCGCAAATAAAACCAGAATTACTTGCGCGCACACAGGCCAATCCTTTTGTGAATCAGTTTGTAGCTGCAAGTGTTCGAGCTGTCTATGAGCCATTCCGGATGGTGTCATCCCTGTGTCCTAATCCTGAGGCTACTGGCAACGATGGCTGAGTCAGAAGCAGACGGGAAGGCCGAACTTACTTACTCTGCAGAAGCACTCCCGAAGGGAGAGCTTCTGTATGCGTCGCAAAGTGATCCGATGCAAAGGCTGCCGAATCGCGCGCCGAGAGTAACAAGCACAGGGGTTTAATTACGGCTTAGTCATAGGGGTTTTATAAGGCACCCTCTAAGCCCTAATTAAACCTACACCGAGGACTTCCTTGATGGTTAGGGCCCTACTTTCGCGATCGTGCTGCGCAGGGAGATGAGACGGGAAAGCTTCGACTTGCCTCACTACCCAATCGTAATACAAAGGCTCTTACATGAACAGTGTTTTTAAAGACTCTTCCAGAAAGATAGCACACCTGCAGGAGTGCTCAGGAGATCACCCTCCCTTAGAGTAAGGGCTTAAACCAGGGCCAAAAGCGAGCTGTGCAGGCTCCACCGTTTAATGTCACAACGCTTTGGGGGTTAGATTTCGGTCCGGCAAGTCTCCCATCTTAAACCCTAAACTATGGCCCCCAAGAAAGCACATCAGCAAAAATTGGCAGAGGAATATCCCATATAAACCCCCTCATAATGAAGCTCAAGAAGTTAGGGATATCCCTATAAAATGCTTATGCTTATGTGCTTTTTGGGGTCCCTATAAACCCCAAATCCTAAACTCCTAAACTAAACCACGTATACGTAATGTATATTAACATCTATACATATATATATATAGATTATTATTATTAAAATATATTTTATTCACATTTTATATTATATTGTATATTATATATTATATTGTATACTCTCTCTCTCTCTCTATATATATGTATGTATGTATACATATTATATACATGGGACAGAGATGCCCCCAGGTATACCGGTCCCTGTACCCATGTAGCATATACTTTGGCCTTAAACTAGTGCCTATATAGGTACTTTGGGGCCAACGTATATAGTATTTGGGTACATGGACCCTTAGGGAGATGTAGTATCGTGGGCGTAACACACCAAGCCCGTACACACTTAGCCACTATTACTATACACCCTTGCCCCTCATCTCCATCATCTTCCGAACCCAGTTAGGTAGATAGGTAGATAGGTAAATAGGTAGATAGCTAGCCAGTGCATATATAGGAACGCTTCGAAACTCTGTGTGTTGGGGTTTTGAGGGTTTGAGGCATAAGGTACTGTTACCTTAGAGGAATCCAAGACACTTTCAACGATGGGTGTAGGGTTTAGGGCCTAGGGCTCAGGGACCCTGGACCCTCAACCCTAAATCCTTGCACGGGGAATCCAGCAAGATACTTTCAAGGATCAGCAGCAGACCCGTCATGTAATTGCTGTCGTCTCTACCCGCTCCGTTCAACGTTCACAGCTTTCTATACCCAGACCCGTAAATGTACTACATTGTTGGTTACCTTAGCTTCAAAAATGTAGGGCCCTAACCAGAAACTAAGTCAACCAAGAACATGTACTACATTTAAGGGTCTAGGTAGGCCTAAATTCCTAAGCCCTATAATCATTACTTAGTAGCTGAGTGGATACACTTTACCCTTTTCGGGATAATATTACCCACTATAAAACCAAAAGTGTACACTTTTGGGGGCCTATGAACTCAGCAACTACGATTATAGTCCCCTTACCCGGAAACCCTTACAGGAATCCTTAAAGGAGCTTGAGATGTCCAGCAGCCCTGCCTAGATCCGAACCCTGATCCCGAAAGCTCTCGTCTCGCAATTGGCACACCCTCAGCCCTAAGCCGTACGCATCCATGAACCACGGTTTAGGGTTAAGGGGTTTAGGGTTAAGTTTTCAGGGGTTTCGGGCTTTTGGTCTATAGGGTTAGGGGGTTTAGGGTTCAGGGTTCATACACCCTAAACGAAGACAAAACAAATCTTACACGCCAAGAGATCCTTGGCCGCCAGCCCATGACACTGCGTCAGGTACGTGAGAGAGCTGGCCACCACCAATCCCTTCATTCTGTTCTTGATTGTCTTTGTAGGCCTTACAGTGGGAAGCTGGAAAGCTTGTTCCAAGCGTGTCCCCTCATTAACGGAGCTTTGCAGGTTTGTTTGATAAAGACGTATACTAGTACTAGTAGTATTTTAGAAGCGCATGATAAAATCTGCTCAGGGCGCGATTTTCAGTGTAGGGTTTAGGGTGGTTTGTACGGGTGTCGTAAGAGCTGCAGGGTGTCAGGTTCATGAGCTCGACGGTGGGATTCTGCACCCTCCGGAGCATCCCTCGCAAAGGGCTTCCAGGATACTAAAGATGCCCCTGGGCCCTTAGAGTTTTAGGTTGGGCCCTTAATTAATTAGGGTATTGGGGGGTTGAGGGTTTAGGGTTTAGCATCCCACTAAAAGTGCTCTCGGGACCAAGATGTCGTAGTTTCTGAGCATTTTGCCTCCAGGTTGCGGGATTCCAAACTGCACTGATGCCGAAGAGTCCACGTTGAAGCAGAGTTCATTGTGAAGTGATTGCTTAAAGCAATCGTGCTCATGGGTCAGGCCCAAATTTCTGAATCACTGGTACCAGAGACTGTACAGTTGGCTTTTTCGCAGTTTTGATATACCTGAATGTTTAGAGATTCATACCCTTGTGTCCCAGTCATGGTTTTGCTGTTCTTTTATACATAGCTCTGCCATCTGCTACGGGGCCTGGGAGTTTCAAGACCACCAAGGTGGACCCAAAGTAGCAAGGTACGTATATAATACGAAGGAAACCTAAACTTAAACTTATTTCCCTCATACCCATCCCAGCATGTGTTTGGCAGATCAAACGTCTGGGGTTGTCCTTACAATGGTCTGTTTATCGGCTTATGTGTTTATCCATACATAGTCAATAATATCCTATAGTTCAGATATGAATGTCGAGTGGTCGAGGGTTGATTTTTTGCGTTGAACCTCTAGGCCCTAATCCCTGTGCCAGGGGGTTCCAAGAGTTGCGCTCGCCGTGCCTTCTCAAGCTCTTATATAGTCGGACTGCGCACCATGGGCAGGCGCTGAGACCCAGTGCATTCGGTTTTGAAACTCCCTAAACCCCAAACTCATAAACCCTAAACGTGCGGATCCAAAAGCTCAGCCTGAATGTCAGAAGGCCCGGAAAACCGCCAATTCCCGGGTACCCCAAGCCAAAGCGCGCAACATCGTTAAACTTCAGGCAGGGAACTCAGACAGTAACGCAACACAAGGTCACAGCTTCCTGCTATGTTTCACCGCCAAGCCCAAAAGTCCTCTTACAGAGCCCTGGCGACGAGCATCAGAGCCTCCATCCTGTGACCATGGCTCCAAAAGCGCTCCAGGGGTCTACGCTCAAGGCACATGTTGCATTAGGATTTAGGGCTCTCGTTTTAGGAAGTTGTTTAGGGCCCTATAGCGCTGTATATAGGGATTTAGGGCTGAGGGTTTTAGGGCTTCGGGTTTTAGGCTCTAGGGCTTGACCTTGGTGTTGGGGGTTTCGATGGTTGCGGATTTCATGGCTTTGGCGCCACAGAGTTTAGCCATGTTTCCCGTGGTGAAGGCTTTTTGCGACCTCAAAGGTTTCCGGGGTTTCAGCCTCTTTTGAGCTGCACGGGAAGGGAACAGGTATGATTCGGTCTTGGGGTGTGGGGTTTGGTTTAATTTCATACTACAAAGTTCTTCTCAAACCATGAAGGTCCCTATATTAGGAGGGTACAGGGCTTACGGTTAACGGTTCAGAGTTAGAGGCAAGGGTTGTGCCGTGAAAGGGGGCAATGATCTTGTTGTGGAGCTTTCCCCAGAAGTCCAACGACCTGTAAACCCCAAACCCTAATGCCTAAAACCGAAAAATACACCCTGAACACTATGCCCTACAAAGCCCAAACCACGAAACCGAAAACCTAAACCCATACAGTCCTAAGTGCCACTATAGCAGAAAGTGGGGTTCTACAGCAGCAATCACTATCATGGCTTGGGTAAGTATTCTGCGTAACAGGTACTCAGGACCCCTTGGGTAACCATAAATCCTTACACCGGCTGAGGAAGCTCATATAGTGGCCTTTGTAATTCACTATACTTTTTTTTTGGCGGGGCGGGGTCCTTATTATAGTTATAGTATAGTATACCCCCAGACCCTTTCCCAGTTATTAAGGCCTAAACAACGATAGGTTTAGGGCGTTCGCAAGTAAGTACTATGGGTTTAGTGTTCAGTGTCTTCGGCTTATATGTGACTTATGTGTGAGTTGACGACTCCAAACAGAGAGGACGGGGGTCTTCCGAAGCAGCTAAGATCTTTAGGCCTAGGGTTTACGGTATAGGGATCGCAGTTGTCAATTCGCATAAGATTCTGCGTCGCTCGAAATCACGAAGCACGATTCTACTGGGCTTAGTCCGGTTCCAAAATCCGCACCCCCCCCAGACTCGTACCCCTGACTCCGCAACACAGTCAGTCAACCGATAACCTTTTGACCCCGAAGTCTTGAAGCCTTCCTGAACCTTTACAGAACTTGTTACAGTATGCCACAGCTCCTCTCGAACCCTTACAGCATCCTTACATCCCCCAACAGGGGAATGCCTCCGCTACGGCATTGAAAGCCGCTGCCACTGCCACCTTGGCAGACACAGGCTCGCTGTTTATTCCCAGCTGAGGGCTGAACCCATGGTTATGAAAAACAATTTTAAAATTTTGTTAATGGGTTTACCTGAACCCTGGATAACCTACCGTTTTAGGGTTCCTTAGTATGATTTCCTCATCTAAGTTCTTAACAAGGGAGGTTATTCCGGGTTAAGGTAGGATTTCAGAGCTTTAGGGTGTAGGTGTCTGGCCGTGAAGCTTGGAGCTTGCGCCTAGAATGCAGTGGTCTGCATGTTCAGAGTTATCAGGTTTGCGATGTTTAATTACAAGCCCCATGTCATATGAAGCTGTTAGGGTAGGCTAGTTTCTGTCGATTCCGACTCCTAGAACTGGTGTGTCTGGTTCGTGACAGCCTAGTAGCAGAGTAGGTAACCTTGAACCTTTTGGGGTAGTATAATCCCTATATAATCCCGACATTATGAAAAGGCTAGCCTTTGGTTCCCCGTGATACCCGACAAGCAGGACAGTGTGTGGCTCATGTTTGCGCAATCCCCGACGACACTTCATCCTTGCATGGCGCATCTCGAAGTGAGCATGCGCACATGCCACCCGAAGCCCCCCCTCAGTCTTATCCTAACCCAAAGGGTCCTAGGTACTGCTATGGGGCATACTTCCCCAAATCACAAGGTCACTTCTCAATATAGAAACTTTGCATTCTAGTATATAGGTACTTTGGCCGCTTTGGGAAGTGACCTGAACCCACAGGTATGTAGCTCTTCTGAGGCCTACCTAAACCAACAAAAGTATGTAACAATAATGGTGCAACACACCTATAAACGGGTGTTAGGCTACATACTTTTGGGTTCTAGGTAAACCCCAATTCTTGATTTAATTGCTACATCCTAGACCCTATAAGCTCTACCACGATGTGTCTGATCCTGTGTTTGATCCCGAACTCCGACACCCCGCGAGACACCTAACCCTTAGCCCTGCAGCCTATGTTACACCCAGACCCTAAGGCTATTTAGGGTTTAGGGTTTAGGGTTTAGGGATCATTGAGCTTTCTGGCGGAGGGTTTGGGCTTTGAGGGCTAAGGTTTGGGATCTCACTACGAGGGTCCAGGAGCCTTAGGGGAGACACCAAGTCCCGCAGTGTCGAAAATAGATCTTACATCATACTGTTGATGGACAAAATCCTGCATTACCCGTTTTTTAAGGAATATACCATAATTCCCATAGTTTAGGGTCCTTAAGGTCATGCAAGATTTTGTCCATCAACAGTATTGAGGACCCCTATACTATATCATGTCAGGTATGTGTCTTAGCTAAGGATTTTGGGAGTATCTGGGCAGGTGGTTATCTTGGCGGCAACACCACGATGAAGCTCTCGCAAGGCGCGTTTGCAGCTCACTCTTCCAACATTTTCTCGGTTTTGGGCGCGCAAGCCCCAAAGCCAGAGCCGAAACCCCAAGCCTCAATTCTGGACCTTTAACCCTGAATCATTACCCAGCTTGCCATCGCGCAGTTAAGGAACCGAAGGCACTTCAGGAACATGGGATCCCAGTCAGTCAAGGGTCCATGTGCCACATGAAGTCCGGTTCGGGGATCAGCATACTGTAGGGGCCTAGATAATTACCAATACTATTATTCCTTTATTATTACAGTTGCAGTACAATGGGCCCCCAAGCCCTACTTCTAATTATTCAGGCCCCTACATTCGCACTCAGGATTCTTTACTTGACGTGTTTGGAGGTCACTGGGTCCCGCCAGGCTGTGTAGATACACCAACCCTAAATGCCCTAAACCTTAAACCCTGCCTAAACCCCATAAACCCTCTAAGCCCTAAACCCTAAACCCCATAAACCCTCTAAGCCCTAAAGCTTTGGGTCTGGAGGCCTGGCGAACAAGACGATGCTTCCGAACCCCAAAGCCCTAAACCCAATAAACCCCATAAGGCCTATAGACCCTAAAAGCCCTATAAGCCGTAGAGCTTCGATAAGCCCTCGAGACCCCTTTTAAAGGAACACCAATAGCCCTTATAGAACCCTTTTAAGGAACCCTAATAGCCCTTCTAGACCCCTTTTGAGGAACCCTAATAGCCCTTCTAGACCCCTTGAAAGGAACCCTAATAGCCCTTCTAGACCCCTTAAAGGAACCCTAATAGCCCTAAACCCTAAACCCTAAACCCTTTTAAAGGAACCCTAATAGCCCTTATAGACCCCTTTTAAAGGAACCCTAGTAGCCCTTCTAGACCCCTTTTAAAGGAACCCTAGCCCTCAAGCTCCGGGCCCGGAGGCTTGGCGAACAAGACGATGCTTCCGAAGAAGAATGTGACGATGCTGAAGCCGGGGACTCCAGAGGGTCTTTTTAGGGGTTTAGGGGTTTAGGGTTTAGGGTTTAGGGGTCCCCCTAAAGGTCCCTATGACACAGGGTCTTTTCAAGGGGGGGGGGGGGTTAATACCTAGAATAAGGACTTAATAAGGCTTGTTTAAGGAAGGCTAGTCCCCTACCCCCCCCCTAAGGGTCCCAATGACAGAGGGTCTTTTCAAGGCGGCTTCGGGGCTTTCGGGGTTTTGGGGTTCAAGCTTCAGGGTTTCAGAGGTTTTGGGTTTAACGCTTGGGGGTTTAGGGTTTAGAGTTTAGGGACTGTTTTTGCTGCTTCCAGCGGGTCTTTTCATCATAAGGACCCTCAGGGGGGGGGGGGGGAGGGGGCTTTAATACCTATAATAAGGACTTAATAAGGCTTATTGAAGGAAGTCTAGTCCCCTACCCCCCGAAGGGTCCCGATGACAGAGGGTCGTTTCAAGGCGGCTGGGGGCTTGCGTTAGGATTTAGGGTTTAGGGTTTTGAGGTTTAGGGTTTAGGGTTTGGTTCTCCAGAGTCATAAGGACTCTTAGGGGGGTAGGGGGCTTTTATACCTATAAAATATGGACTTAATAAGGCTTATCTTGGGGGTTTGCCTGTAGTGTTTCGGGTTTATACGGTTTGGTTTAGGGTTTCGGGCTTGGCCTTTGGGGTTTAACCTGGGGGGTTGGGTAACCTTTTACATTTTTATGGGTACTTACAGCCAATAAGGAATAAGGATTAAATGTAATCCTATCCCAACCATGAACTAGTAGAGGGTTCAGTGTTTAATTGTTTTGGTTTCAGGTCAATACATACATCTAGGTAGGTGAGATGGATGTGGATTTGGGGTTACTGAGTGATAGAGCCAGGAGCTAGTTCCACTGCCAGAGGTTACAACGACATCCGGAACGATATCTCCTCACCCCACCCCCCATGCAGAAAGGCCTTCTTAGTAGCTGATTAGGTAACCTTTACCATACTGGGCGTACCATGCGCGTACCATACTGTAACTTTAACCTTTTGGGACTTCTATAATCCTCGTAGAATTTCAAAGTTCTTTGGGCTAGGTTCAGCCCCTAAGTTGAGGATTTCCAGTACCCCGGTACCCTAAACCCGAGGAGCATCGATACCGTTTGGGACGAAGAGCCGGACGACCAGAAGATGTACGAACAGCGTAAGCCAATGCCTCAGGGGCTATCCCGGGTCGGGCACTATAGTAATAGGGCTCGGAATAAGTAGTAAAAATAGTCCCTTCTACTCCCCGCCATAATGCATCGTATAATGCACCTTAACACCACAGTCTAAGCGGGCTCCATCCTACGAATCCTTAACCCCTGAACCCTAATCCGATCCCCTAAACCCTAAACCCATAAGCCCTAAACCCTAAACCCTAAACCCATAAGCCCTAAACCCTAAACCCTAAACCCATAAGCCCTAAGCCCTAAACCCTAAACCCATAAGCCCTAAACTGAACGTTTGGGTCGCTGTTCTTCGGGCTCTGGGTTTGGCCCTCAACCCTCAAACCCAGATCCCCCTTAACCCTAAACGTTAAGATCTCCTTTAAAGGGATCCCTAAACCCTCCTAACCCTAAGCGTTAAGAGCTCCTTTAAACCCTAAACCCTAAACCCTAAACAAAGGGATCCCTAAACCATACACCCTGAGCCCTGTCTGTTAAGGGACTCTATCGGTCGAAGCTGAAGTTTGTAAAGCTCCAAGAGGAAAGCCGACAGCATCGATTCCTTAGTAGCTGAGTGGATACACTTTACACTTTCTGGGATAATATTATCCACTACAAAACTGAAAATTTACACTTTTGGGGGCTTATGAACTCAGCAACTAAGATTCCGTTGCCTTCGAAGCTAGCCCAGCGCTTCGGGATTTAGGGTCGAGGGTTGAGGGTTTAGTGTTTTAGGGTTTGGGTCTAGGGGCCTTAATAATTAGAAGAGGGTTTGGAGGTCTGTTATACTACCATCTTATTAAGGAGCCCCCAAAATATCATAGGTAACAATTTAAGCTCATAACGCGACGACTACTTGCACCAGATCTAGAGCTCTAAAGCGGAGGCCTCTCTGCCGCTCAATATAGGGGCCGAAATAATTACCAATACTATTTTTGGGGTTCCTTATTACAAGTAGAATATAATGGGCCCCAAAACCCTGTTTCTAATTATTAATTAAGGCCCCAAAAGTACACCCGAAACCCTAAACCCTAAACCCTAACGCCAAGGAAGCTGAAGTCTCTGGCCGTTCGTGTGGATCGCATGGCAGGCCCTCCCTCGGGGTTGATTCGCCAAAAGCTAGACAGGATACCTCAACCCGAAGGCTCAAAATAGCCCAAGGCCTTATATAGTATGGTCTTTAAGCCCAAAAACCTCAAAATATGAGTCCCTAGAGCCTTAGGGTAAGCCTCAAGCTATAAACGACTTTTTAAACACTGTTTGGGGAACGTTGCTGAAATACAGTGTGGGAGTGTGTTTCCAGGTTGGGCCGAAGTTTGAGGGGTTCAAAGTTTCGAGTTGATTTAGGGTTTAGGGTTTAGGGGTCAAAGTTTCGAGTTGAAGGGTTTCGAGGGCTCCAGAGGCTTCTAGAGTACCGAATGTAACGGGTGTAGGAGTCTGGGGTTCAAGCGTTTGGGCGATTCACATACGTGTCTGTGTGTGTATATATATACACATATAAATATATGTATATATATATATGTATAAACACGGACTAGAAATGCATATGTCCGACCTCCATGTTGTTCGCACCTCCATTTGAAGACTGCTGCTTGGATCCCTGGGCCTTTCTTTTTTGTTGGTCTCAGGGTCGGATCTAGGCGCCCCCGTTCGCAAGGTGCTTATACTGCGCGCACCAAAGGGGTTGTAAAGAATTAGAAGTCGCTTCTGTTGGGTTTTATGCACTGAGGATACCACTATCAGTTGGGATGGCATCAACAATTGTTGGTATCCGCCTGCCGGAGAATTGAGAATCATCCGAAACTACTTTACGTGTCTGTCGGCGATTGACGCAACTTAGTGTACCATAAGCTTTGCCCGCGCTCCATACTTCGAAAACCCAGTAGGCGCAGACCCTGAAGCAGTACACGGATGCGCCCAGGAATCTTGATCTAGTAATGTAGGAACCTGATTAAGAAACCCTGTGCCTATATCCCCCAAAATAGTAGGATTCATATAAGGAACCCTAATAAAGGCCCAAGGTTGCTTAATCAGGTTCCTACATTAGCCATCAGCCCTATAGAATTCCTGTGAGTCGCCGAAAGCCCCAAATTCCTCAACACCGCAGCCACACACTAAGCCCTACTTGGAGGGTCGGGGGACTTAGTAAGTAGGTAGTAAGTAGACTTATAAGTACCCTAAGAGGGACCCTAATTGAGGTTATGGTACTTATAAGTCCCTAAAATAAACAGTTACTAAGTCCCCCGACCCTCCAAGTAGACCCTAAAAGGACTGAAGCTGTGCACTCCAGAGGTGTCTTTGACGAGGAGACAAGGGCTCGCCAAGAGCAGCGTCCAAAGCTCAGCTCTTCAGTAGGCCGTATTCGGGTTGAAGGTTTGAGGGTTTCGGGAATTTGGGCTTTTAAGGGTTTGCGGCTGTGGGGTTTAGGGATGCTTTGGAGGGATAGCTTGTTTCGTTGTTTCCATCAGGTCTTACCTGGCTTTGGCAAGGGTTTCTGCAGGGGGTCATAAGGGGGTGTTTGACTGGTTTTGGAAGTTCAAGAAGCTACATAGGGGATCCCGTTTCGGGGCAAAGATCTTACTGCAAACGGTCTGTTTAAAGGCCTCTCTCTCAAAGTCACTGTTCGCTTCGTGGGGTTCGGGAAACTCTACCCTCATCTTCCCCTGAAGAGGAGGGTTTATAGTTATATGTTTCATTCCTATGGTTATATCCAGGTGAGCAGCAGCTACTCGTTCCGTGGCAGCGGCATGTTCTAGAGGAGCATGATCTTCAACAAACTGCGTCATGCAACATGCATGCATTTCTTCTTGTTTCGCACGTCTCAGCACTAATGGTTGAGGCTCTCGAAAGCTAAGTTCAAGCGTTTTATAGGGACGTTATTGTAGCTGTCGCGGTTTCTTTGATGACACAGTACTGGCTGTGCGCAAGCAAAGAACTGGCAGGACGATCTCGCAGCATTCGCTGAAATTGATCCCTTAGCCTTACCGGAGTAGAGTCTCTTGATGAACAAGTGTTGTGGTCAGGACTGTGTGGTTTAGTTAGAAAGCAAGGTAGTTCATTAACCAAGACAAGAGTCTTAGAACCTCCCCTCAAAAACAGGAGCCACCGAAAACTTCGCAAATCCCCGACGACAGCTTCGCAAATCCCGACACCCGAAAGCATAAAGCCCCAAACCCTTTGTACACTGAAGGACCAGACCAAGAGGGTTCATATACACTACTATTATGGATTTAGGTCCCAAGAAGACCATCCTTGTTATGGTTTTGGGGACTAAGTTCCATAATGGTAGTGTATATGGACCCTCTGGGAGAGTACTCAGGAAGTCTCATGGACGACCTCCACAATGAACAGATGAAGCGGATTGATGAGATTGGCGTCCGGCCCTCATTGTCATAAACAGCTCTTAGGGTTTACAGCCAACCTCATAAAGTTGGAAACCGGCTTAAGGCCAAATAGCGCTGGGATTCCCTATACATTACTCTTAAGGATTGAGGCTATGGGGTTTCCAACTTTTGGGCTTCTACTGTATAGGGTTTGAGTCTATGGATTTAATCACGTAGGGTTTGGGGGATGCAGCTAAGCCTGCAGTTCTTTGTCATAGTTGGGTAACTTTTACATTTTTATGGGTACATAAACCCAAGAAGGAATAATCATAAACATGTACATTTTTCATCCTTTCCCAACCATGAACTAGAGTTTTGGGTGTCGTGGATCCTCGAAGTTTTGGGGTTCCAAGGCTGTAATATTGCGGGTCCATAGCGAGTAATAGTATTCCCCTACCCTAAGGCTCCAAAGTAGTTCCTTTTGGGGTAGTATATTAGAGTCCCTAACCGGGACACCCGAAAAGGAACTACTTTGGAGCCCCTCGGTATAGTCCCAATAAAATATACTGTTGCCGTCATAGACACCAAAACCCTATAGGTAACCACACAAACTAATTACTATTGTTGGTTGTGGGGCTTTGGCCCGCATTTCTCATTGTCGTTCGCAATGCTCAGTCCTAGACAGCCAGGGCAGCAGCTTACTGCATGCTGTCTGCAGGCCTTCGTCGCTTGCGCCTGATGGTGTGCATTAAAGTCATGCCCAGCACAAATTGAGGTAGGAGGAAGTAGGCATTCCGTACTATGCCTCCTGAACTGAGTCAAGCACTTGAGGGCATACCATAGACCGCCCTACTGAACCCCTAACACCCCAACCCCTAGCCCCGACAGCCGTAAATCCCTGATCCCTAGATGTCTAAAGACCCTAAATCCCAAACACGAGAACCCCCAAACCGAAATCCCTCCAAGCAAGGAAGAGCTGGATCAAGCAATGGCAGAGCTAGCAGCTTACATCGTGGAGTTCATGCGTCGGCGAGGTCCTCAGAGTCTTAAGCTGTGTATCTGCAGCCTCAGATATCTCTTTATCAGTGCTGGGGGTTGGGAATCATATTGTGGGATTTAGGCTTTTGGCCAGTTTCGGTTTGAATTCGAGTTTGGGACAGACTTCTTGATTTCTTTGGGCGGCAGAGGGGGCACTACCGAAACGCTAGAATGAAGTACCTTTCTTTTGGATAACCTTCTGTATGGTTCGGATCCTCTAGTATCATAAGCAACTAAGGCAACCCAGAACAGGGTAGCTGAGAGGGCCAAGGAGCAAGCGTGCTCGTGGTTGAGTACCGGATGCTTGGCGGACGGCTCTTGGCTAGGGGCCCTCTGGGGTCAGAAGTGGGTGGTTGTCAATATTAGGGTCCCTTTTTGGGTCCTTCAAAATAATACGGCACCCAATATTCAGGGTACCCAAAAAGGGACCATAATTTTGACAACCACCCAAGTAGATAGCGACATCTCGGTTCCAGGCACCATGGTGCCTTCTACGCTTCAACAGCAGCCCTTCGATGATGTGTTTGGGGACTCCTCTGCCACCACTTCTACCCGGGTCGTGCCCCTACGTGAATGTGGCTGGTTGTCAAAATTATGGCCCTATATAACAGGTGCCGTATTATAATAAGGACCCAAAAGGGGACCATAATTTTGACAACCACCCATGTGAGTCGCTCTTGGGCCTGGAGCAGGGCTTGCAATGGATCGCAATCCTGGATTGCCACCATCTCAATAAGGTCCCTTTCAAGAGAGCCTGAAGTAGGGTTCAGATGGGACCTTTTCGGGGTCTGCCTAATACTACCCTCGTCCCTGCGCTTTTGGAAGAGAGCATTTGGAACTGCGTCGCAGCTGCGGTTTCAGAGCTCCACGTGGCTCGTGTCCATCGACGGCCTGCCGAGGGTCAAGTAGTCATAGGTATTATGGGGAACACTTACCCAAACCATAGCAGGAATTCCTACTTTAGAAGAAACTCTACTTTATACTTTGTAGGTGCTGAGGGTTAGGACCTAATGGGGGAGGGGATCGTGGTGAGTATTGCGTGATCCGAAACCTCTGAGTAGCAAAGCGTCGAATGCCCTGTACATAGTGCAAACGATCTTATTCTGATTCTGATCCATGCCGAACTAAAGCTATAGCTCCGAAAAGCATGTCTGGGAAGGATTGCTCGCAACCCTATAGATCCTAAACCCGATCTCCAAATTCAAACCGGGCTGGTGTCCCTCTTGCCCTTAGCCCTGACCTCTCCAGTTGCCGTGATCAGGCCATTTTGGCGCCGTTGGAACCCACATAGAACCCCCTATAACGCCCTTATGAGTAACTTATAACAAGGCCCTTATTATTATTATTATAATATATATATAAAGCCCTCATCAATGCCTTGTTAGAGCTCCCTTATCAGAAAAACAGCTCCTATAGAGTTCCGATAAAGCCCTTATGCCAGCCCTTGCAGCAACCCTTACTGTCAATTGTAATCTTTGGTCATCTCCTTTTTTGTCGTTGAGGTTTCGGAAGCAGCTGCACGACACCTTCACAGCGTTGTTCAGCTGCTGGGCAGCAGTATGACCGGGCACTGTCCTTTCATCGATTCTGTGCTTTCGTCCTAGGTAGTACTAGGGAGACCCCTGGAAGGGGACCCATCCGAACCCTACTTATGGCCTTATTTTTGAGAGGGTCTTTTTCCCCAAGGGTCCCCCTAATCCTAACTCCGATGTCGGTTTTTGCCAGCATGAAGTCATGAAGCTTGGGCCAAGGCAAACCACTGTGACAATGTAATGGGGTGGAGTGGTTGAGGTATGCTAACAGACTACTAATGCGCATGCCTGTAGGACTCTGAAATTAAACTTTACGGGTCCTCGTCTGGAGGGCAGACGACACTAAACCTGACTCCTTCGCCTTAAACCCAAAAAACTTGCCTAAACCCTAAAACTCTAAACCCTAAACCCTTAAACACTAAACCCTAAAACCCTAAACCCTAAACCCTAAACCCAACCCTTAAAAATTGGGTCCCTCCTAAACCCTAAGCCCTTCGAATCTCCGGTCTCTCAGGTGACTTACAGGAGCAGGTCGAAAGACTCCGTCCTCGACTTGCAGCGTCGCGGTCCCCAGCTGCCTTGAGAATGTCAGGGAGTTTTGAGTTTATGGAGTGTAGGGTTTAGGGTTTGGGGTTTAGAGTTTAGGCTTTAGGGTTCAGGGTTTGGAGTGCAGGGTTTGGGGTTTAGGCAGTTCACGGGTTTCAGACCTCTTGCGAATAGGGCTTTGCTGCCGATTACATTACCCCCTTCCCCAAACCACACCCTAATCCCTAAACCGGTTAGGCCGAAAGGCAACCCTCAACCCTTTATCCCTAAACCCTATAAACACCTTAGTGGCTGAGTGGATACACTTTGCACTTTTCGGGACAATATTAGCCACTATAAAGCTGAAAGTGTAAACTTTTTTGGGGCTTATGAACTCCGCAACTAAGATAAACACCAAAAGCAACCCCGGGTGAGGCTCGAAGCTCGAGGTCGAGTTCTGGAGGACGGCATCCAGGAGGCCCTCCTTCACTTTTTCATTGTTGGTATTTCGGGTTTAGGGGTTTGGGGTTAGGGTTTAGGGGTTGGGGTTCAGGGTTTAGGGGTTTAGGGGTTTAGGGGTTTTGGGTTTAGGGGTTGGGGTTCAGGGTTTAGGGGTTTAGGGGTTTAGGGTTTAGGGGTTTAGGGGTTTAGGGGTTAGGGTTTAGGGGTTTAGGGGTTATGGGTTTAGGGTTTTACATGCTGATGGGAACTTCAACCGTAACCCAAAACCCTATTTACGGGTACCTAGGCCCAAAAAAGGAACAGAAGTTGTTGTAGGGCCCCTGTAATTTCTGAATTGGGGTTCATAGCACGAACCTACACAGAAGCAGGTGTTGGTAGTTTGAGGTAGGGTTTAGGGGTTTAGGGTTGCTGAGTAATTCCTCCATGTCGGCTTCGGTGTTGTGGTGAAGAGAAGGTTGTGTACTCAGATCTTTCTGTCTTGCAAGGAAGCAAATTCCACTCAAGCTCGTTTGCCGCGAAGCCCACATCTTTGCTGGCCTAGGGGTTCAAATCTATCCATACAGTATATACTTTGTCCTGCAAGACGTTCCAGCATGGTATAGATACCTCAGGGCCGAAGTATGTACTATATAACATGACTGGAAATCAAGACCCTAAACCCTATAGTAGAAGCCAGAAAGTTGGAACATGGCTTTAGGAGGATTCGTGCTAGGATCCCTTATAATTTTCCTTAAGGGCATGAGGAGAATGCTGTTCCAACTTTCTGGCTTCTACTATAAACCAGGAGAAGAAAGAGCGCATGAAACAGTACTCCGAGATCTTGGACCCCGTCAAGGCAGGGGGTGATCGGTCTTTGTTTCAGAGCCTCAGGACTTCGTAGTGTTGTACTGGGTTTGGGGTACTTTAATGTATCGGTGGCACCTGCTCATCAAAGGAACCAGGATGACATGAAAGTTTATAGTTTATACATTTTCTCCGTGGTTACTTCAAAGCCCAGTGTATGGGGCTTGAACTGTATACAGCAGGTGTGCATCAGTGCATCAGCGTTTGAGAGACATGCTTACCACGTTACTGGGGTGAACTAAAAGTGGATATCCATACTAAAGGGCCTAAAGAACTACCAATACTATTTTGGGGTTCCTTATTATAGTTACAGTAGAATATACCCCAAAAGCCCTATTCAAATTATTAAGGCCCCTATAGTTCGACATCACGCAGCTGCCGCCATTGGCTTCAAGATTCGGCAAAGAGATCGTCATCTTAAGTGTTGAGTTGCTTGGCGGTCTGGTTTGGGCTTAAGGTTGGGGGTTGACTTATGGTTTCGGTGTTCCGATTTCTGTGGCTTTATTGGGGTGCAGGAATCTAAGGGCTTGAAGGGTCCAGGGCGCGTAGAAACACGTCGTCAAGCCCCATGCCCTGATCCATCGTGCTTTCCGTTTAGGGTTTAGGGGTCTGGGGTTAGGTCGAACCCTATAGACGCCTACTGGAGCAATGCCGATGCCTGCAAAGGTGCAGATTGCGAAGCTCGAGCAGGGCCTCATTCGAGAACAGCAGATCCGACAGGTCCTTCCCCAGCCCTGCTCGCCACGGGCTCCGCTATCTCTTCGTCAGGCTCCCTAGCTTAGTAGCTGAGTGGATACAATTTACACTTTTCGGGATACTATTACCCACTATAAAACTAGAAGTGTGCACTTTTGGGGGCTTATGAACTCAGCAACTAAGAAAGCGACCCTAAACCCAATCCCGAAACCCTACTCGCAAGATTTTTGCGAACTGCGAGGGACCCGTAGAGGTAGGAGCAGACAAGGAGATATTGGAGCCTACGGGTCTGCTCTCCTGCACATGACACGCCGGTGCACCTCACAGCTCTGGGTGGGGTTTACGGTTTAATGGTCGAGCTTTATACCTTCATAGGAATTTCTGAGGCATTTACAAGGTGTGTCTAGGTCGGTTTGTGTGTGGAGGACTGGCGATTGGGATTGAGACACTGCTGGTCGGTCTGGATAGATTGCCATGGACACGATGAGGAGCATGAGGAAGTAATGCTACCTCGACCCCATAAACCCTACCCTAAACACTCAAACCTAAAAGGCCGAACCCTAAAACCCAATTCCCATATGGTTATGACATATGAGAGGTCATTTCTCTGCGTTTTCGCACAGCTGTAAGGAGACGGAGGGGAAGGTCGGACTGGCCACCTGTATCTAAGGTGTCGACTCTTGCGTTCGGGGCCACAGGCTTTGGGGAGCAGGGTTCAGGGTTTAGAGTTTACGCAAGGTCGAAGGAAGCCATAAGTAGGTGTGCTTTTGCTATGCTTGGCTGAGCTTGTAAAGAACAATGACAAACATCGCAGCGCCGCAAGAGCATCTCGCAGGAATGTCTGCGTAGGCCACCGCAACTTACAGCCGAGCCACTGTCACCAATGCCTGGCTCCCTGCACCTGAACCCTAAACCCCATCGTAAGGGTTTTAGCCCCAAAAGTTGCTGTAGCTCTGCGCTGCACCCTGGATGGTGGAGCCCATGTTGATGTCTTGAACACTACTCCCTGGATGTCGTAGAACCTACACCCTGAAGCTAAACTCCTAACTCCTAACCCCTTAACCCTGTCTCTGTTGTTCTGGAACAATCCGCCCAATTCGCCTCGCCGCTGCCAGTCGAAAGTACGACTTAGCCAAACAGCGGGCTTAGGATCCCTACGCCCTATCGCTTGGGGCTTGAAACGACCCAATGATTATTTTATGTAGTTGGGCTTGGGATTCTAGCAGTAAAGTAAGGTTCGTAGACCCTTTCAGGAGGGCTTTTGAAACTCTTCACCCTACCGATGCCAAACCACAGGACAGTTGCATATGATCACGGGAGCTGAACCTAAAAACCCTAACCGCGCATGCTGAGGTCGCCCGTGGCATGTACTCAACCTAGGAACCTAACAGGAGTACTGGCTTCTAGGGCTTAGGGCTTAAGCCCCCTTTTGGTTTAGCCTCGTTGTTCAGTTTAGATAGTCGGAGGATATTCCCTAGAGCCCCCAACTACCCTCTATTATACCCCAAATACCCACCGTTAAGGACCATAAGGGCTCCATTAAAGGGCCATTGGGGGGTCCTGGTCCTTAGCAAGACAATCCCATGCCGGATGAAGGCTGTGGCAGGCCGGGTTTCTGGAGCTTGGCTTGAAGGTTGTCGAAAGGCTTCGGTTTAGGGTTTAGGGTTCAGGGTTTAGGGTTTAGGGAGTCGAAAGGGGTTTATGAGTCCTTATTCGGAGGGTCAGGTACTCGTAAGGTTGCACCTTAATTACTACTATTAGATGGGGTACTTTTTGTAAGTATGGGTACGCCATTTTCTAACCCTAGTTACTAAGTCCCATGATCGTTTTCGCATAGGATAGCCAGTAGCCATAGCGATACAGACTCTTGAATGTTGTAGCTGAAAGGACGGGGAAAGCAATCAGTCAACAACAACTCCCATGAAGGGCCAACCCAGACCTTCCCAAACTCCTTAATTAAGGAATTTCCCTCAAATTATGTTAGGATCCCTAAGATGATTTAAGGTATATTCCTTAATTATCTGGGAAGTCAATTGAGGGGGATTGCCCTGGAACGCCTAGGATTTGTCGACAGTGCTGTTCACCCTAAACCCGACACCCTAAGCCCTTACTAAACCCAGATCTTAGGTATGCTTGAAATCTTGCGAATAGGGTTTAGGGTTAAGGCCAAAAGTCGATAATTTACCCGGACAAAAGTCTGTAATATACCCTAACACCCTAAAAGCATATTCAGACTATGGAGGTCCCTATAGAATCTACCTTAGTGATGACAGGATTGTCCGGCTGCAATCAGGCAGTGGAATTCTCGGATGCTACGGAGCCCTTGAATTGTGCTTCCCAAACTGCAGCCAAATTTTGCTCCAAAGCTCAGGGTTAAGGGCCCAGACCTTCCAAAACCCCCTTAATTAAGGACTATACCTTAGATCATATTAGGGATCCTACCATAATTTAAGGTATATTCCTTAATTAAGGGGTTTTGGAAGGTCTGGGGGTTTAGGGTTGTAGGAACGGAGTGCAATCATGAGTGTTTCTTGACGTTTTCCTACACCAGGCTCGAGAGCACCCTAAACCTTCAGCTCCTGAATCCTTAAACCCCTAGGCCCTGAAACCTTCAAGCCCTAAATTTCCCTATAGTGAACCCCAGAAAGTTGGAACATCGATTTAGGATGATTCATGCTGGGAATCCCTTTACTTTAAGGGCATGAGGTTTCTGATGTTCCAACTTTCTGGCTTCTACTATAATCCTGACAGGCCTGGTTGATCATCTCCATACGGAGGCATGGCGATACCTACACAGCAGCAGATGTGCGAGCAGCGTGCCTGCAACCCACGGGCAGCTGCAGAAAGGGTCACAAGATGTTGCAGCTTCATTAGGCTTCAGGGTTTAAGGTTTAGGGTTTAGGGTAGGTGGCTACGTGCAGCAGGTGGTGGTTGGGTCGCTGGGTAGGTGTGGGTTCAACTCTACACATACTTGGAGGTTCATGGGTCGTTATAAGTGGACATATAAGCAGGGTAACTATACTTATAACCCATATTAGGGGGCTTATAACTCCACTTATAACTACCCATGAACCTCCAAGTACCCCTTTAAAAGAAGCCCGAAGCCCCATTATGTGTTCAACGGCATTCTTCGTTGGAGGGCCTTACGAGCTTCCCACCCGATATCCCTGAAGGCTAGTTTAGGGTTTAGGAAACCCTAAACCCTAAACCCTTTCACGGTTTAGAATATCTTAGGGTTTAGGAAACCCTAAACCCTTTTACGGTTTAGAACATCTTAGGGTTTAGGGTGCCAGAAAAGTTGGAGTTTGTGCGGACGCTAGCCGCTCCCAACATCAGAAGCAGGTTCAGTCGCTCATCCTGAAGCCGTAGCCCTGAACCATACCTGGATCCCAGAATCAAGAAGTACATAGAATATTAGGTTGATAGCTAATATGTTTTCGGTGTTGGGCGATGATTTTCGGTACTTTTCGGTACTTTTGGGCAGTTAGGTAATCCTGACAGTCGGATCTAAGACTCGATACGCTGAGAAACAATTGGATAGTTGTCAAAATTAGGGTCCCTTTTTGGGTACCCTAAATAATAGGTGCCGTACTATATTGGGGACCCAAAAAGGGACCATAATTTTGACAACCACCCAAATCTTAAGCTGCATGCCGGAGGGCAAATCTTGTTCAACCCATTCCCACATTTACAGAGCTAGTTCTTGCAGCAAACGCAGCCAAACGCTACCGGGCAAGACTGCGATGACTCTCTGACATCCGCAGCACGAAAAACCTGAACGAAGGCGTTTAAAAGTTTAGCCTAGCTGAAGGTTTCTAGGTCTGTAATTACTGCTACTCCTTAAAGTTTTGCTTCTGAATAGTTCCTCTGCTGCAGCTGTAGTCGTTCTGATGTGTCGAAAATTATTGGCTAATTTTTTTGTGCTTAGGATCCTTGAACATAAACGGGTTAGGCAAGAAAAGGAACTACAATGGAGACTGTGAGTTCATAACACCTCTAAACCCTAATCCCGAATTAAATATCGAACCGTGGCCTTTGTTCATAACACTCCTAAACCCAGACCTTCCAAAACCCCTTAATTAAGGAATATACCTTAAATTATGGTAGGAGCCCGAATATGATTTAAGGTATATTCCTTAATTAGGGGGTTTTGGAAGGTCTGGGAACCCCTGAACCCCTAAACTGTAAACCCCTGAACCCCTAAACCCTAAACCCCCAAACCCTAGTCCGTGGCTTTTTTCAGGCATTTCATTCCCATCCTCAAGGACAAGGGGGTCCGCATCACCAAGAAGGGCCTGCGGCTGGCAAGGCTCTGATTTAAGTTACCATAATAGGGATATATAGAATATGGTTTCCTTATTGTGGTAATTTAAATTAAGTTCCTTAACAAGAACCCAGTTTTGTCTGTGTGGTTCTTGTTCTGTGCATTGCATGTTGCACGTTACGGGTAGTTTTGTACTCTTGCTTGTTTATGGTGTTAAGCGTTTGGTTGTGTTGTGTTTTTTGTTGAGTCTGTTTTCTGTAGTGACGGATGTCTTGTGTGTTTTCGCGAAGTGCGCAGAACCTGCTAAGTTCAAACTTCATTAGCCAGTGTTCGAAAAGGCCAGCGAGACCGGGCGAAGAAGTCCTTACCATCGTCAACGGAGAGGTGCTCACCAGGCGGGAGGGAAAGATTTCGGACTTGGTACTTAAGCTTGAGCTGCAGCGATCAGGGTCCTGTGTTTGGGGTTTAGAAGGGTTAAACGGGCCTGGTGAAAATGTAGAGCTCAGGTGTTTTGAGAATGCAGATTTCAAAAGGCAGAGATGATTCTAGGTGGATTTTCCACAAAGTGTCTGCATGAAGGGGGGTGTTGTATAAATGGTGGGATGAATTTCGTCCCGCCGGTTCTTCTCCGGCTGAAGAGGGGTTCCTGTCGTCTTGCGCTGCCAATGTGGGAAGAATTATTTAGATACACGGATAAAGATGAAGATTGGGAGTTTGGAGGAAACGTTGTTTTCGATTGGAAGACTCCCCCCTTCTATGCCAGGATTCGAGCCGATGTGCCCGGGAGCATGATCATTCGCCAGGCGAGGCAAGTGAGTTCGCAGAATAATATAGGGGCCTATATAGTTATCATTACTCTTTTTGGTGTTCCTTATTAGAATTATACTGCTGATGGACAAAATCCTGCATTACCCATGATAAGGAATATACCATAATTCCCATAGTTTAGGGTCCTTAAGGTCATGCAGGATTTTGTCCATCAACCGTAGTGTAATGGGCACCAGACCCCTATTCTATTTATTAAGGCCCCTCTAGTACTTCAGTGGGTTACGCTAAGGCTCAAGATGATAGCCCAAAAGGCTTAAATAGCATGGTCTCTGGGCCCAAAAGCCTGAACATATATAAGCCCTTTAGGGTTTAGGGTTTAGGGTTAGGACCTAGAGTCTCCATTGTAGTTTCCTTTTTCGGTTAACGGTTAGGGTTTAGGGTTTAGGGTTAACCAGTTTTATGGTTAGGATCCTATAATAGAGATTTTGGTTAACCAAATTAAAAAAGGAACTGCAATGGAGACTCTAGGGATATGGGGATGCAGGGGGTCTCGGGTTTCAGTGTATTGGTGATGGGGCACAAAGCTTTGCTGTAGCCTGATGCTAGGGGCCCGAAGACCAGGATGTTCGGTGAGAGGCCTGTGCTGTAGTCCCCGAAGGACTTTGCTTACGAAGGAAAGCACAAGCGCTATTCACTGACTTGGGATAATTGGGTTCTGAACCCAGAAGACCCAGACCTTCCAAAACCCCTTAATTAAGGAATATACCTTAAATTATGGTAGGATCCCGAATATGGTTTAAGGTATATTCCTTAATTAGGGGTTTTGGAAGGTCTGGGAAACCTTCTTCTAAGCATTAAGGCCCCCCGGTATCATAACTTACAGAGGCCCCTATAGTGGCCGTAAAGACACCTTGATTATGAAGGATAATCCCGCTCCCATGCGGCCACACCCAACAAAACCCAAGCGCCTCCACCGAAAGCCCTGCAGAGTGCAAGGAGTCAGCGGATCATGAGGTCTACTTGTTGGACCCAGAGACCAGTCTGGAGGGGCTCCTTTAGGGTTTCAGGGTTTAGGGTTTAGGGGTTCAGGGTTTAGGGGTTTAGGGTTTAGGTTTTAGGGGTTTAGGGTTTAGGCGGTTTAGGGTTTAGGGGTTTAGGGTTTTGTTTCTTGAAGGGTTCCCTATAATGTCGAGGACCTTTCACCCCAAAACTGATGGGCCGTTGTTATAATAGTAGGGGCTTTGGGGTACATCATACTGTAGTCTATAGCCATAGTAGGGACTACCCGCCGAGTACTATTTACAAGTATTCCGACCTTTATGTCAGATGCTTTCATTGGGGCTTTTCAGATTCTGGCAGGACTTTGGAACGCGGTGTTAAGTGTTAAGTACTATGGGAGGTGGGGGGTCTGAATCGTCAGTAATAGTCCCAGTTACCGAGTCGTAGAATTGTTAAAATGAGCGCTAGACCCTGTTCGAATCATTCAGGCCCGCAAAACAGACTTCAGGTTGTGAAGAGTTTATCTGGCTTCTTGAGCTGGGTTGTTTCAAGCTACTCCGCGCATGAGGGTTTGCGATTGCGAGCGATGTCGCTGCTTGCTGTGACCATCTGCACCCTTTAAAGTTGACATACCCCTCGCTTATACTTCCCAAAAGCGTCAGCTCTACTAGAGAGATGATGCCTAAATCCGGAACGCTAGTTCTTACACCGCAGACCGTAAACTCCAAACTTGTAAACTCTAAACTCTAACCCCTCGCAGAGATCCCAGGAAAAGTTCGCAAAGAATTACCACACGGAAGGCCTGGAGGAAACTCTTCGGCTCAAGACTTCTTGGTTGTGATGTCCATGGGCGACTAGGTGACTAGGTATTGGGTTTAGGGTTTAGGGTTTAGGGTTTGATGTCCATGGGCGACTAGGTGACTAGGTATTGGGTTTGGGGTTTGGGATATAAGGTTTGGCGATTCGGGGTTCAGAGCACGAAATTAGGGTGTAGGCAAATCAAAGTAGGCAAGACAAAGTAGGGCATTCAAAGTCGGAGGGCCACACGAAGTCGCAAGCAGGCCGTAATTGGGCTTGCGCCTGGCTCCCCGCCAAACCGTGTCCTGGAAGCCCATATATTCAGACTATACATACGCTGTACACTGAAAATGCATCGATCGATAGATCGGTAGATAGATAGTCAGAAAGTTATAGACAGATAGATAGATAGTATAGATCTCAGACAGATAAAATCAGCAGATAGAAAGGTCGACAGATAGACAGATAGATAGATAATTCATAGAACGAAAGGTAGAAGAGTACATAGATCGATTGATAGATAAATAGATAGACAGATAGATAGATAGATAGCCAAATTGACAGCTAGATAGATGCATGGGTAGATAGTTCGATCGGTGGATAGATCGGGAGATAGATAGATAGATAGATAGAAAGGCAGATAATGGCAGGGTTCTATATCGGCTTCTACTCAGCGCCTTCGGCGCAGTTTTTTCGAGAGGCATTGACATCACGGAAGCTGGGCCAAGCTTCGACCAGCTACCCGGCCTGGGGATTTTGTAGGGTTGAGGGCTCAGGGTTTAGGACTGAGTGTTTAGGCAGGAACCGTGTTTTCGACGAGGTGATCGAAAAAAAACAGGATTTAGGATGTGTGTGTAGGTTTTTTGGAAATTTAGGGCAGAGCAACATACAGGCTTGAACTTTGAAATTAGGGGGAGGGTTTGGGATTTAATCAGCGGCTTGCGGCTCAGGTTTAGAACTTGTCATGTCGACTTTAAGTGCTTAGGAACTCGGACTTACTTGCTTCTTGGTCGTTAGGGTTAAGGAAGTAGGTCGTATAGTTGATTGGACCTGTCTTTTCGATGAGGAACCTGCTATTTGCTTAGGGTTTGCGGTTTTGAAGCTCCCACATCGGTGGTTCGAAGAAGTTGGATGAGGCCTTTGGGGGTTTAAGCATGTAGAACTGAGCAATCTGCACATGCATGTGCGGCTGTGCCCTTGGGTTGGACGGACGCAGGCAAAATGAATCTTGTCTGTTTGGAATTTGGAACGCTTCTGGGGAGGCATGTGCTCTCGGGGGAATCGATCTCAGAACTAGCTCCTGAAATCTCTGAATCCTGAACCCAAGTTTAAATCATCAAGTCATCAAGCTCAGCTACTGCGCAGTGCCAATCTTGAGCTGAGGCTTCGGCACCGGAACTTCAAGTACTACAGGAGGAAGGGTGAGCTTCTCCTCTACCAGGCCCTACGTAAGGGCTTCGCAAGTGGTATCCGTACTTAGGGCACTCGCAACCTCAGTTGTAACCCTACTTACTAAGTCCCTGGAGCCTGCAAGCCAAGCTGAGAACGATAAACTGCGGCCACCCATGCCCCCGACCACTGGAATGGCACCAGGAGAAGTAGGAGGAGCAGCAACAGCAGTTGTTGTTGTTGGTCCGATCCGCCTATATGTATATGTTGTTGTTGTCGTCACAGTACTCATGGTCGTCGTAGTGGTGGTGGCTGTAGTAGTAGTAGTAGTAGTAGTAGTAGTAGTGGTAGTAGTGGTAGTCGTGGTGGTGGTGGTGGGGGTGGTGGTACTGTAGTAATAAGCATAGTAGCGTAGCAGTAGAAGTAGCAGTGGTCGTCGTAGTAGGTACCGTCGTCGTAGCAGTGTTCGTGGATTTCGGTATTCAGTTTGGTTTTGTTGCTACTTTCACTGCCACTCGGCATTCAAGTCGGTGGCCTTGTCCGTCTGCTTGTCAGTGTACCTGTCAGTGTCCCTGAGAAGCACTGCCTGCGGTTTCCGCGATTGTAGACAGCACAATTAAACTCCGCTTTCTGTTTGCTTGTGGGGTTCGCAGCTCAGGTAATTTGTGCCGATAGCATTATCATGCTCCTTCTTTCGCAATCGATTTGCCCTCCTCTGCAGATCCTCATCGATCATTGTTATTGCCATCTTCGCTATTGCAATTAGCAACAGTTCAACACAAGCATCACCATAGCGAGCAGTCTTGCCTCCTGCATTTTCATCACTCCTGCCTTCCTTGTATTGTCATTGTAGCCATCCTCATCCTCAACACCCTAAATGTGAAGGTGGGGCAGAAGGACATGGACTTTGTGCCATCCGGACGTTTCGAGGCACTGCAGGATCTAGGGAAGATGGATATGCCATGGAGGGTACCTGATCTTTGAGGTAAGAGTTTGAGGATGGCAGTCTCCAGCTTAGGGTTTCGCTTTTGCGTTGCTGGTTTACCATGGTAGGGTTTCGATTAGCTCGTGTCGCATCACATGGGAGTTTCCGAAAATTAGGGGTACCGTATTTTGGGGTCCTTAGAATAAGGATCCTATTATTTGGGGTACTATATTTGGGTTCCATATTTTCGGAAACTCCCACATGGTGCTGCTTGCGTTGTAGTGGCTGTCAGTACACTTGCCAAGCTGCCGCGATTAGTTTTGATCTTGCACCTGAGCCTCTTGAACACCGTTCACCCACCCGACGGCTAGTATATAAGTACCTCTACAGCGAGTGCCTTCAGGCCTAAGTATATACTGTTCTATGGGAGTTTCCGAAAATAGGGGACCCTCATATAGTACGGACCCTAAATAGCCGGATCCTTATTATCAGGACCCCAAAATAAGGTACCCCGAATTTTCGGAAACTCCCAAAACCCTAAACCCTTTCTAGAACCCTTATAGATCCCTTTAAGGAACCCTTTAAAGGAACCCCAAAGAGGGTACCCCGAATTTTCGGAAACTCTAAACCCTCACAACCCTTTATAGAACCCTTATAGGGACCCTTAAAGGATCCCATTTAAAGGTACCCCGAATTTTCGGAAACTCCCATATGAGTACATGAGCCCTGTCGGACCGATCCGCTCAGGTGGTGTTCAGCAGCACACCGGTGTCTCTGAAAGCAGGCCTTTAGGGTTTAGGGTTTAGGGTTCAGGGCATGGGCACCGGGAGTAAGTAGAATAAGGTGCATCTCGAGGTTCCTTTGGTTTTGTTCTACAAGGGTTGCTCTAAGGGCTCGAACGAAAGTTGACCCCGAAGCTGAGGGGTTTAGTGTTTGGGTGTTAGGCTGTAGGGCTCTAAACCCTGAACCTAATCAGACCCCCCAAACCCGAACTATATGGACACGGAAAACCCGAGCCCAAAAGCCCAACCATACTAGGGTTCATATACTACAGATCCCTATCTAGGCCCAGGGTTTCTCAATCAGGTTCCTACCCAGACCTTCCAAAATCCCTTAATTAAGGAATATACCTTAAATCATATTAGGGATCCTACTATAATTCAAGGTATATGCCTTAATTAAGGGATTTTGGAAGGTCTGGGTATATTTTTGCATTAGGCTGGCTCTGCACCCTGAACTCTGAACCCAGGATGCCTTAATCAGGTTCCTACATGGGAGTTTCCGAAAATAGGGGACCCCAATATAGTACCCTAAATAGTAGGATCCATATAGCAGGGACACCCAATATAAGGTACCCCCGATTTTCGGAAACTCCCATATATATATATATATATATATATATATATATCAGACTAGCTCTAACCCTAAACCCTAAACCCCTAAACCAAAATGCCAGCGCCGCTTTGGAGAAAGGGTGCAGTTCAACTTTAAAAAAAGCCCCTAAACCCCTAAACCCCTAAACAGCCTAAACCCTAAACCACCAAAGCTTACCTGATGAAACCCCGTGCCGACTCTTCGAGGGTGGCGGCTGTTGAAGTTTCGAGTTTCGACCTTCGGGCTTCGGGTTTCGAGCTTCTTAGGGTTTAGGGTTTAGGGTTTCAGGGTTTAGATTAGGGGTCTAGGGTTTAGGGTTTAGGGTTTCAGGGTTTAGTTTAGGGGTTTCGGTTTCGGTTTCACGGTTTAGTTTAGGTTTTGGGGTTTAGCAGGTTTAGGTGTTGCATCGGCGCTTGCTTTTCTTTTGCGGGTTTTGTGCGCTGTAGACTGGCTTTCATACTGTCTTGTTGAGTAGGTTGCAGACGCAGTTCGTAGCGTGGCAAATGAACCGTAGATTTGCTAATGAATGTTGGGTAACATTTTAGATGTTTATGGGTACTTAAACCCAAGAAGGAATTGACACTCAGCTTTAGTATTATTCCGACCATGAACACAAGGAAAGACCTTAAACCTAACCCCTAAACTTTATAAACCCCAAACCCTAAACCCCCCCTCCGACAATCTTCCAGCATCGAGATGACAGGCGACTTCCTGGTCACATCGTACCCGGAGCTTTCAGAGATTTGGGTCAGTCGGGTGGCCCAGCCACCTGTTCCAACTGCAACCATAGAGTTCCGAAAATAGGGGTACCTTGTTTTGGGGTCCTTATAATATTTATAAGGCTCCTACTATTTAGGGTACTATATTAGGGCCACCCATTGTCGGAAACTCCCATATACATATTTTCCTATCTGGGATGTTTGTTGACCTGGGGGGTGGAGTATATAGTTCCATACATGGATAGCCAGGTAGATAGATGGACGATCATACAAATTATTCAGGTACTGTTATTAGATTGTACGGGGGTCTTCATTGCGGAAGTTTATCCAGGCGTTTCTCCGGGGTCCCCGTGCACAGTAGGGCTTAGGGCCCTGCCGACCCCGTAAGGCGTCCTTGATGATTGGGCTTGCTTCCAGTTTCCATGCAGACTAGGCTCAACATGCGAGACATCCAAGCTGTGGTGCTTGGATGCAAGAGCACCGAGCAAAGAAACGAAGAAGTAACCTTAGTAGCTGAGTAGATACACTTTACACTTTTTTGGATAATACTACCCACTATAAAACTGAAAGTGTAGACTTTTGGGGGCTTATGAACTCAGCAACTAAGCAACATACAAGAAATACCTCGGCCCGAGCCAGGGTTTGACAGGTTAGGCTCGGTAGGGTGTAGGGTTTAGCGTTGTCGTGTTTAGTGTTGCCATTTACTACTACTGTTGATGGACAAAATCCTGCATGACCCTAAGGACCCTAAACTATGGGAATTATGGTATATTCCTTATAGTGGGAAATGCAGGATTTTGTCCATCAACAGTATTAGTCTCAGCAGCAGCAGCAGCAGCACAGGCAGTGGATTGGGTGAGAGCGTTCTGGAGTGGATGTTGGGAAACAGCAGCTGCCCCTAAACCCCAAAAGTTACGTAAACCCCTAAACCCGAAACCCTAAATCCCAAGCCCTAAACCTCAACACCAAACCCTAAACTGTCCTAGGTCCTAAACCCTATAAACTTACTAAACCCTGAAACCCTAAATCCCAAGCCCTAAACCTAAACACCAGCGCTAAACACTGAACCCTCCCTTCAGGTAAGCACTCGGTCATCTACGAGGATGAAGGCAGGGACCGGCTTTGGGACCAGGTTTGGATTCAGGCTGCATGGGTTTAGGGTTTAGGGGTTTAGGGTTTAGGGGTTAGGGTTTAGGGTTTAGGGGTTTAGGGGTTTAGGGTTTAGGGCCCCAGCAAGTACCCTGGGTTCTGGAGTACCATACTCCATTACTGCTTTTTTGGGAGCTGTTCCGTCAAGGAACCATCATGAAATACAAGCTTGTGCTTCGTTCTCCCTTGATTATTTCAAAGCCTCAGTACCCTGTTTTCTTGCTTGCTGGTTCCGAAGTTTTAGGGTCTGGGTTTCAGGGTTTGAGGTTTAGGCTTTGGGGGGCGGTGCCTGGTTCATCATAAGACAGACATGTATCGTAGGAACAAGTCTATCATTACCCATATGAATATACTGGGCCACCTGTCTATCTCGCCTTTGGTTCTTGTCCAAGTTCCGCTGCCAGCCCAACCAGAGCTGCAATCACAAGAACACCTAGAATCCCTAGAAACTTCCACCCCTAATCCCCGAACCCCGAAAGCTTACACCCCGAAGTTTTCAAACCCCAAACTTCTTTAGATCTTTTAGAAGCTTCGCACATCCCGCATGAGACTCTATCAAAACCACAAACCCCCCATGACGTACACAGGTCAACATCCTCTGGGAGTTCGATCGCAGGCGCATGTCAAATAGACCTATGGTAAACCCCCCAAAAAATTGGAAACCGGATTAAGGACAATTAGTGCCGGGATTCCCTATAGCCCTATATATGACTCTCAAGGATTGAGGCTACTGGGTTTCCAACTTTTGGGCCCTAAACCCTAAACCCTAAACCCTAATCCCTAATCCCTAAACCCTAAACCCTAGTCCCTAAACCCTAATCCCTAATCCCTAAACGCTAAACCCTAAGCCCGGGCAGCCTCTCGTTCGGGCTTCGTCTGGGGACTTCGGATTTCGCGTTTGGGGGCCTCAGACCCAGCATAGGCCTTAATGTCGGATGTTGTCTGCCTTGCCCTAGAGCTTCGGTTGCCTAAATAGTAGGTTGCTGGGGTACATAATATATGCTTACCCTAAGGCTCCAAAGTAGTTCCTTTTTGGGTGTCCCCTCTTTTTTGGTTAGGGACTCTAATATACTACCCCAAAAAGAACTACTTTGGAGCCTTAGGGTAGTAACCTACTATTTAGGTAATGCCTTAACCCCAAGGTTCCTTTAAAGAGGTCTATGATATGAGATGAGGGTGCTTTAAGGCTTAACCCCAAGGGTCCAAGTACCTAATAATCATACACTCTCCAAAATCCTAATCTACATAACCACTATTCTAAAACCGAGTACCTAATTATTGGGTCCTTTGGACCCTTGGGGTAACGTCGGAACCTGATTAAGAAACCCTGGGCCTATAACCCCCAAATAGTCGGATTCATGTAAGGAACCCTAATAAAGGCCCAAGGTTTCTTAATCAATCAGGTTCCTACATTAGGGCCTAGGCTTACCTAAACCCCAAACCATCAAACTTTTACTTACCACCTTAACCTCTGAAACCTTTTAATTAACCATTTCACAGGCTAGGGTCTTAAGTTTAGAGGGTTTGGGGTTAGGTATTTTACGGGTTCGGGACCCGACTCATAAGACCAAGATGTTGCTGGGAGAGAACATGAGAGAAGATCCTAACAGTAAAGTGAGCTGCTTTGGTAAACGAGTCACCTCAATCTCGGCGAAGGCAAAGAGATAGCCACAAAAGGGCCATGGTAGTCACAGTTGCGGTTCCAGCAATGGCAATGCTACTCGTGAATTGTTGTGCTTGGTGGAAGATGGGCATGCGCTATCGTCAATGTTTTTGTTCCTGGTAGTTGTATTGCTGACGAACTGCTTGTAGCAATCGCCAGAGTGGCCATGGTGCTGTGGTGGTGGAGGTGGTGGTGGCGGCTGTTGTGGCGGCGGTTGTGGCGGCGGCGGCGGTGGTGGTGCTGGGTAGTCGTCGAAGCAGCACATATCGAATTTTCATCAGCACTTTTGCATGGTGTGGACATCGTGCACCTCTCGGATCACTGTGTTTCAACATACCCATTAACGTTTCCTGCTTTTTGTCTGTATGATGGCAAACTCGTCTTTTACTGAATCGTTTCGTTTGAACAGACTTTGGAGTGGGGCTGCCGGTATGTCTTGCAGGCATGACAGCATTCAGCATTCTAGCAAAGCTAGGATGTGGCTGACACAGAATCCCATCCCATCAGCCTGAAGAAAAAGCGGTCCTGAAAATAGAACTGCAGCAAACTAAGCCTTTGTGCATCAGAGGAGGAGATGTGCCGACACTTTCTACCAATCATGAGGCGCAAGTGGACAGATTGCGTGATGAGAATCTCGAGTTACATCAGGTTCTTGTGATTTAGCAACATTCGGAAACCCAAAACCATCCTACACCCGACACCCAAAGCCTATTTCCGAAGGTCCTAGGGTCTTGGTGAAGTATGTTTAGGACCCAAAGCTCGGGGAAGCAAAGCCTGGACTCACATTCACTGCCTAGAATACTTGACGTGCAGCGGCCTCAATTCATTAGTGCAGTGTTTTGGGTTATATCAAAGCGTAGCTATGTAGGTATTGTAAACCTCCCCCCTAAAACCCACATTCGGCCATGAGGGTCGTCATTGACCTCTTGGTTCCTGCAGATCTGGTGTGATGAATAGCTGATTCCTCTTAATTGTATGTCTATCTAGGGCTATGCAGAGTTCCGTTCGGTAAGCCGCTCTGGCAAGTCTTTGCGGGTATAGGAGTGTGTGCATTGATGTGCCTGCATTTCAGGTTCCACGATTTGTAGTTTCAGACCGAGTGGTGGAAAAAAGTCCCTATGCTCTCACCAAATAAGCCGAAACCCTATCCGTAGCCCTGCCAAAGAATCGCAGTTAAGGGTTTACCCTAAGGGTCCATGTACCCAAATAATATATACTTTGGCCTTAGGGTAGGCCCTATATAGGTACCTCGGGGCCCAAGTATATGCTATTTGGGTACATGCACCCTTAGGGAGTGCTTCGGATGTCGTGATCTGGTGTTTAGACTCCAGTAGATGGTCTGTTCCCTATCTGCTAGTACTGTTGATGATATAAATCCGGCATTACCGTAAGGACCCTAAACTTTGCCCTAAACTACGGGAATTATGATATATTCCTTATTATGGGTAATGCAGGCTTTATATCATCAACCGTAGTAGCTCTTCCATGTCACTGTTTTGTGCACAAGTTAGGATTGACTCCTGTCCTGCCTAGGTTTTTGTAAGAGGTAGGAGTTCGACCGAGTGCATGTTAATATTGCATTGACGTTCCCCGAAAGCTTAATGTTATGACTGATCGAGATTTAGAACTAGTGGCAATTGTCAAGTGGCTATATTTATCCTACTCCTACTACTACTACTACTACTACTACTACTACTACTACTACTACTACTGGTACTACTACAACTACTACTACTGCTACTATTACTACTGCTACTGCTACTGCTACTACTACTTCTACTACTACCACTACTTATCCCGCATCGATGCAATCCGTGTTGCGCCCGCCGCCCTCAGAGCAGCAGTTTCTGGTTCACATCCCACGGTTTCTCAGGTCATTCATCCATGCCTGAGGGTTTAGGGTTTAGGGCCTCAGGGTTGCGAACCTGTTGCCTCCATTAATTAGCTGCTCCTCGGTTGCGATGATGGTAACCATGCGGCTGCTGTTGCTTGCGTTCGCGCCGCCGGGGCCTCATTTGCAAAGATCAGCTCCAGTCCGTGTTTTGAAGGTTTCGGTTTACTCATGGAACCTAGAACATTTCTGCAAAAGGCTCTCTGTAAGGATGGTTTCAGGCAGATGGAGTCTAACCCTTGGAGAGTTTTGCATCACTTCTATAGCTGGGTTCCCGTGTGTCTGGTCTAATATGGACACCCGAAGTTCCTGATCCTCCAAGTACTGAATAGTGGACTAGGTAACCTTTAACCTTTTTGGGGCATTTTAGTCCCTATATAATCCCAAATGTTAACCTTTAGTTCCCCATGATACTCGACAATGAAGAGTATGATTGCTGTCAATCCCAGGGTCATACTTTCTTCGGACTTTTGCAATTCACGGCTAAGTTTATCGGGTTTCGGGTTTCGGCTCTCGAAAATGCGGTAAATCCTAAAGCGCATACCTGCTGCCTTCCGGCTAGGAGTCTACCAGATGACACCCATGTATCACTGGACGCTGGATATACAGAAAATACTTAGGCTTGAAAGTACCTAACAAGGAACCCGCTTAAGGCTTGTAATTATATAGTCATACAATATATAGCCACATGGAGCCTTATTGTTGTCAGCTTCAAGCCGAGAATCCCGAACCTCACCCGTAAGCGCTGAACACGCCGGACCTCACCCGCTCTCAAGAAAAAAGGTTGACAAAACCCGAAACTCGTGTAGAACGCCTTCTTCAACCTCATATACTGAAAGCCTACCCATAGACATAGAAACTAAACCCTACACGCCAAAGCCAAAACTTTGTAGACCCTAAACCGAAAAGCCCTAAACTCTAGACCCTAAGCCCCAAACCCAAAGCTCTAGACCCAAGACCGCAACCCCTGAACTCTAGACCCTGAGCCCAAACCCCGAAACTCTAGACCCTATATACCCTAAAGCCGTATACGTATACTCCAGACCCTACAGACCCTAAAGCCCTAAAACCCTACACCCTATACTGGAACCCTGAAGCCCCCAAAGCCTCAACCCTAAACCTTAAGCCCCAAACCTTACGTCAGCCCTGCACCCTCATACTGTAGGAACCCTTCAAGGAGCCCTTCAAGGAACCCTTAAAGGAACACTTCAAGGAACCCTTAAAGGAACCCTTACAGGAGCCCTTGAATTTAAGGATTCCTTAAAGGAATCCTGAAAGGAGCCCTTCAAAGAAGCCCCAAAGGAGCCCTCAAAGGCACCCTTAAAGGAGCCCTTAAAAGAACCCTTAAAGGAGCTTTTGACTTAAAGGAACCCTTAAAGGAATCCTTAAAGGAGCCCTTGAATTAAAGGAATCCTTAAAGGAACCCTTGAAGTCTTGAAAGGAGCCCTTAAAGGAACCCCAAAACCCGAGCCCTGAAGGCCCCGAAACGCCTCAACTTCTCTGGGAGGCTCCTGGCTTCCGCCCGGGGAGCTGAGGTCCCTGGGGCAAGATGGGCTGGACATGCCAAAGTCTTGAAATTGTTGTAGGTATTTTTGTATACGTACATATATATATAGAGAGAGAGAGAGAAACAGAGAGATAGTTTCTGCAGAACTGCAGTATAGTGTAACACCATGCCCTGTTGTAGTAAATAAGTCGGTGGAGGGCCGTGTCTGGTAGGCAGGGTTCCTGTTGAGGGTTTAGGTTGTGGGCTAAGGCTCACGGGGTCCAGGAAGGGAGAAGCCTGTGGCAGGGCTGTCGTACGAAGTTTTCACACGGGACTTCTACACAAGTTCTGAATGCTGTTCTGGAGAGCTTCCTTGAGATTTCTATCAGGGCGCAGTGTCTTGGGTACCGCGAGGACTTGGGAATTATGGCCCATTCCTCTGCAAAATGCAAGGCTCTGCTCATCGGTCTCATTGTCGTTGCAACTGGGCTGCGGGGTTTTGGGTTTAGAGGTTCGAGTTTAGGGTCCTAAACCCTAAACCCTAAACCAGGGTTCAGGGTGGGTTCAGAGTTTAGGATTTAGGGTTTTTCGGCCTCCCGGCTTCGCGCTGGTCAGATTAACTGGGCCCAAACCCGGCAGGTAGAGCAAGAAGTAGTAGTAGTAGTCGTCGTAGTAGTAGTAGTAGAATTGGTAATAGTAGTAGTGTAGTAGCAGTAGTAGTAGTAGCAGCAAGATCCTAAACCCTAAGCCCTAAAACCTGAAGGCTTCAAGAAGCAACGAACAAATGCTCAGGAGAGTTTTGGGGCTTAAGGTTGCGTGTCTGAGCACCTCAACTGTTTCGTGGCTCCAACCGGCTCGGGATCCATTATAGGTGTCTGAATAAAAAGTTATGATGCCCCATTCTCGGCCTGATATGGCTGCTTGTATCACATCTTAAAACCCTCTTGGACACATGGGCGCCCGAACCCGGAACTAGGTGCTAAACCCTACACCCTTATGAAATCCCCACGCGCTAAGCCCGTTCAAACTGTTTCTTGGTTATAGTACCCTTATGGATCCCTTATAGTAGCCCTTATAGACCCCCTTACAAGGAAGCCTGTTCTAATTATTAAGGCCCCAAACACCCGAAAGCCTAAGAAAGCTCGAAACTGTGAGGAGCCACAGGAGCGTCAGCTGCGAAAGAAAGGTGCTGGTCTCGGGATATGGTTTAGGGTTTAGGGTTGGCGAGGGTTCGGCGTTGGAAGCAGGATAGCCGGAGGCTTGACCCTCAAGCCCAATTGCCATCCAGATTTTGATGTGTTTGTCATTCTGTTTCGAGCTTCAGCTATTCTAGCTACTGTATCTGGAGCTCGACGGCAACCCTATGCATTCAGTCTCTGAGCAATCTTTGCCCGCCCTTCAAGCATGAGATGTCGTTTCCCGAACTCGTGCGACACTGCTGACTGTTTGCATGAGTTGTTTTTGTTTCTATTGTTTTTTGGATAGATTGGTAGGTAAATCAATTAGCATATAGGTAGCTAAACAGACAGATAGAAAGAAAGAAAGATAGATAGATCGATAGATGGACAGATAGGTATGTGCTTAGATAGACAGCTAGATAGATCGATCGATAGACAGATCGATCGATAGATAGATCGGTAGATAGATGGGTAGATCGATGGATAGATAGTTCGGATAGGTAGGTGGGTAGGTATGTAGATAGATAGGCAGATATATAGACAGGTAGGATAGGTAGATAGGTAGACTGCAACTAGGTAGATAGATAGACCCCAAGCCGCTTAACCTTGAATTGCCCTTGGGGGTCGTGGTGGGACCCTGAATCGAAGAAGAAGGCAAGCAGCAGAACATTTACGAGTCGAGAGCCTGGCCTAATGCACCCAGCACAAGTGTTCCCCCGAAGACCTTTCAAGCCATTTCAAGCAATAGCACCAGTGCAATGGTCGGTGACAGATGCGTCTTTCCACACTGCTGGTGCTCAGCCCGACATACCAGAAAATTTGCAATCCTCAATCATAGTGGCACTAATAAGACCAACCCTAAATGTTGATTTATCTCTAAGCCAAAGCACAACCCTAAACCCTAAAAACCCTAAATCCTAAACTATAAACCCCGAACCCTGAACCCCCTAAACCCTGAACGCTAAATTTCGCCAGATCCGGGACTGCAAATGCGCCTCTCGCAACATGCCCTGGACTACATGACGCAGGCGCCTCTGTCTAGGGTTTAGGGTAATTAATGTAGTCCCCTATTTAGGTACTTTAGGGCCCAAATCTACATAACACTAAGAGGATCATATTTTCGATCATGTTTTAGAGGCTTGAAGAGGCCGACCTGTGTATATGGGCCATCGGAGTCGCATCAGCCTTGCATGTATAAGCTCCCAGACCTTCCAAAATCCCTTAAATGAGGCATATACCTTAAACCATAGTAGGATCCCTAACATGATTAAAGGTATATTCCGAAACCCTAAACCCTAAACCCTAAACCATGTATATTCCTGAATTAAGGGAGATTTTGGAAGGCCAGGGCTGCTTCGTTCTGGCTGCTGCATAGCAAGCCGGTTTAGGGTTTAGGGTTTAGGGAAGCTGCAATCTGCCAAGCTCAGAGACTTCGAACCCCCTCAATTTTTGAAGATACCTTAGGATCCCTAGTATGATTTAATGTACATTCCTTAATAAAGGAATATACCGTGACTTATGGTAGGATCCCTATTATGACTCAAGGTATATTCCTTAATGGAAGGATTTTGGAAGATTTGGGAGCATATGTGCGGCTTCCACCCCGCACGTTCAGAGTACCCAAAGGGTCCAAAGTGCCTATGTGGTAGAATGTAGGGTTTCTATAGTAGGAATTGCTGTTATGATTTAGGGAGGTACTTCCCATGCCAGTACCTAGGACCCTTTGGGGGGGCAACCTTTCACCTCTTTGTGGGGGAATTGTTGGTTGTTCTCTACATCCCTTTTAGGGTCCTTTTGTAAAAGGGTGCCGTAGTATTTTGGGGAGCTCAAAAGGGACAGTAATTTAGAGAACTACCCATAGAATCCCAAATGTTAACCTCCAGTTCCCCCTGCAAGCTGAACAAGGAAGGCCTTATACCCAAAAGGCTAAAACCTGCGTTAACCTGCTTGCAGGAGCTCTTGCCCAAAGTGTTAAAGCTCCTGGGCCTTCAATATCTGACTTCCCCCCTTCCCCTGAGTTCAGGGGATTCCTTTCAAGGGTTTGTTAGGGTTCCTTTAGGGTCCGTGTACTCGTGATAACATACTTTAGGTTTGGGGTTTAGGCTTTGCCGGCTAGGGGTGTAGCTATATAGTCTATCGTGGATAAGTGTACTTGTTTCAAGGCAGTCCTTCTACGTCAAAGTGTACACTATTCGGACACATGAGCCCACAGGGTTCGAAGGCTGACGCGTTTTTGTTGTTGCTGTGGCACGTGGGAGGCATTAGCCAACGTCCATTTGGGTCATTTTTCGAAGAGGGACGTGTTTTGTGGCATACCCAACTTAAAGTCCTGAATTGTGGGGCTAATAAACCCCCTAAACCCTATCTTTCGACAACCTATTTATTCTAATTATTAAGTATGCTCCTATATAGTACGTCTGTCGGCTGTGTTTTTCTTCGCCGGACCTTGCATGACTCGACATGTCAGTCCCCTACACCCTGCAACTCTACGTCTTAAGCACGGCAGGTGTAGGCTCCTAAACACCCAGAAGCCCTATGGCCCTATGCAATCAATCCTGAAGCCCAAGCCCGACTAAAGCCCTGAAGCCCTACTACAGCCCTGCCTACAGTCTCCATTGTAGTTCCCTTTTTTGGTTAACCATTTTTATGGTTAGGATCCGATAATATAGATTTTGGTTAACCAAAAAAAGGAACTACAATGGAGACTACAGGTGAAGCCCTAAGCCCTAAATCCCTCAACCTTCAAACCGTTAGGTTCACGAAGCCTAAGCTCCTTGCCCTAAACACTACCTGTAGCCGCTTAGGGTTCCTGATTTTGGTTTCTACATACAGTTCCTTCAAAAGGTAGGTCTATGGCTAAACAAAACCCCAAAGCCCTATAGTTAACTCCTACGGTAAAGCCTCAACCCTAAAGCCTAAAACCCTAAACCCCTAAAATCCTGAAGCCCTAAGCCGGAAATCCCTATAGATCCCCTTAAA
Organism: Symbiodinium sp. clade A Y106; assembly: GCA_003297005.1. Classification (NCBI taxonomy): domain Eukaryota; class Dinophyceae; order Suessiales; family Symbiodiniaceae; genus Symbiodinium; species Symbiodinium sp. clade A. The sequence continues at coordinate 55,606 of BGNK01001837.1, forward strand.
GAAGCCCTAAGCCCAAAGCCCTTATAGATGATGCAGGGCTGCCACACCCCCCCTCCCCCCCCCTCCCCATGGCATCCCCCCTTGCCTGTCAAGTGGGTAGTTGTCTTGTTTGGGCTTGTTGCTTTTCCCGTCTGGTCTTGTTTGGCCTCGTCCCNGGGCGGGGATACCATGGGGGGGGGGGGGTGGGGGGGGGGGCCCGGGACCCGAGAGCATAGATCCCTTTTCAAGGAACCCTAAACCAACTAGGTTCTTGCTGAGGAACTTAGTTTAAGTTACCATAAAAAAGAAACCATATTATTTACTATAGATCCCTATTATGGTAACTTAAACCTTAAACCCTAGACCCTTAAAGGAACCCTTACAGATCCCTAGAAGGAACACTTATAGATCCCTATTATGGTAACTTAAATCAAGTCCCGTTTAAAGGACCCCTAAACCCTTCGAGATCCCTTTTACAGGAACCCTAAACCCTTCGAGATCCTTTTAAAGGAACCCTAAGCCAAGGAGTCTTTCCGATGTGGAGCTCAGCAAGGTCGCGAGCGGCACGTACAGCAACATCGACTACCGAAGCTTCGAAGATAAGGGGCCTCAAAAAGTAGGATGAGGGTAGGTGGGGTGATCCCAAATAAGGGTCCTGCGGTTTAGGGTTTAGGGCTTAGGGCCTGATATAAGGGATCATTAATCCTACATACCTTGCTCCCACCTTTTAAGGCTTCGAAGAAGGGGTTTGCTCTGGTCTAGGGCTTCGGGGTTTAGTAGGGTTTAGAGTTTAAAGGGTTTAGGACAGTTTGGGGTTGGGGTTTAGAGTTTGTGGCTTAGGATGTTGGGTTCAAGGTTTAGCGGTTTGCGGTTTAGGGTTTGCTTACACCCCCAAATGCACTCTCATATGCCTTAAATACTCAGTATTAAGGACCATAGGGGCTCGATTCAAGTGTACTTCGGGGGGGTCCTGGTAGAGTTTAGGATTTCGAGTTTGCTTTGGGGGGTTTGGGCTTTGCGGTTCAGCGGTGGGTTTTCGGGTAGAGAGTTTGGGATTGAGATAACGGCACGAACACCCAAACCCTTCATGCAAAAAATCCCACGCTCTTCAACCCTAAGCCAGTCAACCTATATCAACCTCAAACATCCTAAACCCCTATATGGGAGGTTGCCTTTAAGCGCGGTTGAAGAGTGGAAAGTAGGGTGGCCATAATGATCTTTGGAGCATGTTTTTTACTCTTCGGAATGAGGCGGGGCCCGAACTAGGGCTAGATANCCATAATGATCTTTGGAGCATGTTTTTTACTCTTCGGAATGAGGCGGGGCCCGAACTAGGGCTAGATAATCCCCATGTTGGCGCTAGATTAGCGATAGTTTGGCGCTAGAGCAACAAGCCATATCCTCATAGAGTGTACGGATTTGTATTAATGAATAAATGAATATATATATGTATATATATATATATATATGTGTGTGTGTGTGTTTGTATGTTGGAGTGCTTTGTGATGTGGTGGATTTGATATCAGGCTCGTGCGGGCTCGAGTTGGCAGTGCCGACATTCTGTCGTATCCGCAATTGCGGAGCTGCCA
>BGNK01001837.1:58087-126952 GCA_003297005.1 Symbiodinium sp. clade A Y106
TCGTGGACGTGCCCGACCCCACAAAGTTAAACCATCATTGGTCTTTGTTTGCAACACCAACCGACGGGATAGGGGGTGGCTATGCTGATACAACCGAAACAGAATGCCTCAATGGTTCAACCGAAGAGCACAGTAGCTTCGTGCCGTGGATGCCACGTTACTGCCCTTATAACTCGGGGCATATTCCAACTCTCCTGTTCCTGTCTGGACCTTTCGTAAATTCGATATTTGTCTGCGCTAGTTCACTTTTCCCATGCTTTATCACTTTTCATATGTTGACAGTACGGTTGAGCCAACCAAGACTTTTCTCTTCCAAACGAGGCGGGGCCCGAAGGNCATATGTTGACAGTACGGTTGAGCCAACCAAGACTTTTCTCTTCCAAACGAGGCGGGGCCCGAAGGTACGCACCATTTCGGCCACGTTCAGGCAAAATCATTTAGACAGTAGCCCATATGTAGGCCCATTCCAGTTTGGGTTGTGTTTCCTAGTCGTAGAGTAGGTAACCTTCAACCCATTTGGGGTACCATACCCCCTGTATAATCCTAATATATTCGCAAAGGTTAACCTTTCGCTCCCCATACTCTGGACAAGTAGGTTTTGCATATGGGTAGTTGTCAAAATTATGGCCCTTTTGGGCACCTTAAATATCAGGTGCCGTATTATAATACGGCTGATGGACAAAATCCTGCATGACCTTAAGGACTCTAAACTATGGGAATTTTGGTATATTCCTTATACTGGGTAATGCAGGATTTTGTCCATCGACCGAAGGACCCCAAAAGGGGCCGTAAGTTTGACACCAATATAAGGGTTGCTTGGGGCGACTCCGGGGGATCGTCTTCAGAGTTTGCTTGGGGTTTAGGGTTTAGGGTTGAGGGTTTAGGATTTAGGGTTTAGGGTTGAGGGTTTAGGATTTAGGATTTAGGGTTTTAGGGTTTAGGGTTGAGGGTTTAGGATTTAGGGTTTAGGGGTTTAGGGTTGAGGGTTTAGGGGTTTAAGCGGGTTTCGGGGGCTTTAGGGCACTGACATGTTTAGGCCTATCAGGCCCCAAACCCCGAAAACCTCTAAACCCCTCAAACCCAAAATTTTTAGACTCTAAAGCCTGAACCGAGACCAGTCCCAGGAGTTTGGAATGTAAAGATCAATGAAATTGGCGTCAGCAAGCCAGGCGCAAGGGAGAAGAATGAGCATGGTGGCATTTCCAGATTGCAGACTCCACAGCACAATCTCCTGCACCCGCAACCCTAAATCCTTAACCGTAAACCCTAAACCCTCTAACCCTAAACCCTAAACCCTCTAACCCTAAACCCGTAATGTCACAAAGGAAACCTTAAAGTCAAAAGAACCCTTTGTGGGTACATGGACCCTTAGGGAAGCTATGCGTGGGCTTCAGGCTCATGAGTGTCCTCCTACTTGTAGTGTTAATCGTCATCGGGCGCCATATCCTCAGCATCGCCACCACCGCCATTAGAGAAGCATGTATACATGTATTTATATATATATATATATACACACTGTATACATATATGTGTAACCATATGTGTATGTATGTATGTATGCACGTATGCATGGATGCATGAATGGATGTGGGTATGGATGGATGGATGGATGGATGGATGGATGGACGGATGGACGGACGGATGGATGGATGGACGGATGGATGGATGGATGGATGGAATTGATTGAACGGATGTGATGTTTATGTATGTGTGTATGTATGTATGGATGTATGTATGGATGTATGTGTGTACATGCATATCATATGTAGATTTAGATGTCTGTATATGTATCTGTTTATAGTGTACCTTAAGTGAGAGATAGCCGAGTCGGACACGCCAGTGCCAAACCTTCAAGACGTTTTTGGTTTCCCAAAAGTTCTCAGGTACTGTCAGGAGGCTTCCTTCGAGGGTTCTTTGAACGGATCTATAAGGGTTTAGGGTTTAGGGAACCAATCAATATGAGGGATACTTTCTTAAATCAAGTAATTATTTCTTACCATAGAAACCATACATTTCCACTACACAGGTTGAAGTTTCCAGTCTGTGTGTTTTGGAGAAGCAAGGTTCAACAAGATGCTCTCAACTCTTGGAACATGTGGCTCCTACAAGCAGGTGACACAAGAAACACCAGAAAACGAGCCCCTAGAAAAAGCCAGTCTCGAGATTTGTTTCCTCCCGGATTCTCCTTTGTGGTTTAGAGTCTAAGCCCTCGAAAACTAAACCTTAAGCCCTAAACCCAACGCCCAAAACCCTAAACTCTAAGCCCTCAAAAGCTCAACTCATCTCTTTCGGAGCTTGACAGGCATGACATTCCACAGCCCTTCGGGGATCGAGCTGTGCTTGAAAGGAATCACGGCCAATGTCTCTTCTGCACCTGGGACGTCCAAGAACGCAAAGGTTCAGGATTTAGGGTTTAGGGTGTTTAGGGTTGCGGGATAGTACTTCTCTAAATTGGGGTCTCTTCTGCACATGGGACGCTCAAAAAGAACTTAGTGTTTAGGGGTTTAAGGGTTTCGGGGTTTACGGGTTAAGGGTTTGGGGGTTCGGAGTTTGGGGTTGCCGGATCTGAACTGAGTTAGTAACAGCGTAGTTCTCTAAATTAGGTTTAGGGTCGTGTTTATATGGCTTTCGTATTTTGGGGGCCCAAAGGAGGGACTGCAATTTAGAGAGCTACACAACAGTATCCCCCCGAGCGCTATTGAAATTATGGAAGCCAAATATAACTAGGGGGTTCGGGTGGAAGCTTTAGGTGGCAGGGTAGCTTGAAAGCTCGACATTGTAAACCTTGCGAACTCTTTAAGCCTTTAACTGAAACCCCTACAGCTTCAACTCTGAACCCTCAACTCGATGCCCTAAATCTACCTGGATTCGGGTTTTCTGATGTGCAGATGTGCACCCTCCTAAACCCTAAATCCTGAAACGTAAGGCTTCGACCTCGGACCAGAAATGGCTTGAGGTTTATATACGTTCAGGAAACTCTATAGGGTTGAGAGTTCAGGGACTATAAGGGATTGTGAGGGTTTAGGGTTTAGGGTCGAATGATAGGGGTTTTAGGCCAAGGGTGTAGGGCTTACTTGGAGGTTCATGGGTGGTTATAAGTGGGTTTATAAGTCCCCTAATATGGTTTATAACTGTAATTAGCCTACATATAACCCCACTTCTATCTACCCATGAACCTCCAAGTAGGATTTCGAGTTAGTTAAGGGTCTAGGGTCACGGTTTTCGGGACCGGCTTTGTCAGGGGTTTAGGGTCCAGGGTTCAGGCTCTAGGATGTACGGTTTACCTTAACCCTGAAGAACCTACCCTTGTTGGGCTCCTTTTTATGATTTCCTTATATAAGTCCTTAAAACGGTAAGTTATTCAGGGTTGAGGTAGATTTTAGGGCTTGAGGTTTAGATCTGTTGAGTGCTTAGCGTCCAAAGTTTAGGTGGTGGTCGAACCCACGCAGGCACGCCCTAAACTGTAGGGCTCTTTGGGGCTTTAGATTTTAGGTCTTTAGAATTTAGGATTCAAGGGATATGGAGACTGACTAGGATGTCAGTTGTATCTCGTGTTTTTCACAGAGCACAAGTACAAACCTACATGAATCGTACATGGACGGATATAGTACATGCCTAGACACTCGAAGCAACCTGTGCAAAACATGTACAACAGCACATAACTCTAACATCATAGATACATCATACATAATGCAAAAAAAATTTCAGAAAATAGCATTAACAGTAGTACTAACGATGATAACAGAAACGGTAGCAACAACACTAATCTAACTGAAGATTCACGAAAGACATTTGATCCTCAGATGCCAGGCCTGGTTTGCTCGCTGGTTGTTCCTGACCGACGCGGGCAGGGTCAATGCAGCTTGGGCCTACCAGGGGTTTAGTGCTTCGGGTTCCCTGAACGTCCTATGAAGGTACGATGGGGTTTGGGGCGCTAGGATTTTGAAGGTTTTGGGGAGTGGGGTTGAGCGAAAGGGACCCCAATGTAGAGAACTACACAAATCCGAACAAGAGGCAGTGCTTTAGTGGTTTCCGGTAAGGCTTCTCGATTTCAGAGCACCGAAAGCAGCCGAGGTGGTGGTTCCTGTGCCGCGGCAGCAAGCAAGGATCCTAGGAAGGTGCCCAATAGGCCGTTCAAGTGTTCGGGCTAGGGTGGCCGAATCTTCAAACTCTACACTCAATATATGTGTGTATATATATATATGTGTGTGTGTATATATAAACTTATATGTATATATCCTATTTTCGAGTTGAAACTCTACACACGTTACAAGTCCTAAGCCAAAAAAACAAAGAACCCGAACCCTTCAATCTGATAATTCCTTGCGGCATTGCGGGGAAGGGCTGTCTAGGGTTTAGGGTTTAAGGTTTAGGGGTTTAGGGTTTAGGGTGTCGTCAATTTGTTGTTCGTCGACACTCCCCATCCGGATGCTTACTTGAATCAGGATATTAAGAGGAAATGGCAGGGGCATGTCCAGTAGATGACCTATATAAGGGCAATTCCATAAATCAGGGTCCCTTTTTTTAGGTCCGAAACATAGTACGGCACCCTGTTGAAACAGGATCCGAAAAGGGATCCTAATTTAGAGAAATACCCATATGTACCCCTGAACCCTAAACAGTTACACTCTGCACACTCTTGCCAGGATGGACAGGTTTGTGCTTCCATCGAGTTGCACACAAGAAAGGGTCAGCCAAAGGCGGGCTTTCCCTAAACCCTAAACCCATTTCCCTAAGGGTCCAAGTAGTGCTTATTGATGGTTTTTGGTACCCAAAAAGGCCCGAAAGTCCCATAATAGGGAGTACTTGGACCCTCTTTTTTTGTTGTTGTGGCAGGCTTGTGGTTTAGGGGTGTTGGGCTCTGGTCTTTTCTTTTGGGGTGGTTTTGCATTTCGCGTTTGCGGCTGTAAGGGTTTACGTTTTAATAAGGGGTTTTCCGAGGGTTTCGGTTTTTTTAGGGATAGGTGGGTCTACAGGGCTTATGATAAGGTCCCTCCTTAGCTCCCAGAAACACTTTCAACATAAAGACAGCGCACGAAAATGCAAGCCTTGAAGAAAGCTGGCAAAAGGGCCTCGTAGAGTGTCCGGTTCAGGGTTTAAGGGTTTGGAGCCAGCGTTTCAGTTCAGGGCAGAGTTTCTTGCGAGGGTTCATGTTTTAGGGGCTCTATGATCCCGGCACGTTAGCATCAGCATATATGCTTGGCAGGGCTAGGCATGTTGTAAATCTCAAGTCTTAAACCCTTTACATTAACCCGTAAATAAAAAGCTAAATCCTAAATACCCCCCATACCCCTCAAACCCATTGAGCATTAAATCCTAGGAGCCCGAAACCTCTCAACACCAAGCCTTCAACCTTCCTCTCTTGAGCTTCTGAGCCGTGTCACGCCTGCGATGAGACCCCTACCCTTCGGCGACTGCGACTGCGACTGCGACTGCGACTGCTACTGCTACTGCTACGTACTGCTACTGCTACTTCTACCCACTACTTCCACGACTACGACTACTACTGCTACTACTACTACTACTACTACTACTACTACTACTACTACTGTACTACCACGACCACTACTTGCAGAGCCCCTGAACGCCGAACCAGAAACTCTAACCAGTGCCCTAAACCCTTTAAGAGCCCCTAAAGCCCTCAGCCCTAAACCCTAAACCCTAAAGCCCTGAGCCCATCGCCAGATCAAAGTTGCCCAATTGGACGTTGACCTTCGGCTGGGGCCGGTCTCCTTCACACACTCAAACCTGAATTGGGTGATGCTTCTCGGACCAAGAATGCAGAGTATGGAATTTATGGTTTAGGGTTCAGAATGCGGAAGCTGGAGTTGGAGGTCTTGGCTGTACAATCGAGTTTGCGGACTTGGGGTTCAGGGTTTAGAATGGCTAGAGTGTAGCGGGTAGAGTTGAGTGCAGAGTTCTTTGGTCTGGGAGTGTAGGGTTGTGCACCTTTGCAGGCCTGTTAGGCTGACAAGAAAGTCTCGGTTCAGTTTACCCAGTATTTGTTTTCGCAGAATTCCAAGGTGGAATGGCATGGCCTTGAAATGCACCGTTTAGTGGTGAGATTGGCGTTAACTGTGTTTCGGGTTGGTTTTTTTTGCTGTCGTGCGTTTCGGGTCGAAAGAGCCTAGGATACCGGACCTAGGATGAACAGCATCGGGGCTGTGGTGTTGGGGAGAAAAACAACGGATGTTCTTCCCTGGGGGTGCTTTTCACTTGATGCATGGCGGTAGCTAGATGATTTCGGAAGCTTCTCCCACCGGAACTTGGCACTCCGAGTCTAGAATGCAAAAGATATTCTGATCTGGAGCTCATTGTCGAGCTGAGCCGTTGTGGTTTTGTCACACTGGGGCTCCTTCCTTGCGAAACCTTCCTGCTGTTCAGACAGGTACCCTCGATGGAACTGAATTTAATAAACCCCTAAAGCCCCTAAACCCTGCCCTCAACCGCTAAAGCCCCAAAGACCCTAAACTCTCAACCCCTCAAGCCCTAAAATCCTAAAGCCCCCCTAAACCCTAAACCCTAAACCCTACGTTCTAAGCCTTAAGCCCTATGCCCTCGTTGGGGGCTTTTGGGATCGCCATGTTATGCTTCTCCAATACCCACCGTGGTGTCGACCTGTAAAGCAGACGCTTGAACCTCGCTCTCTGACCCTAAACCCTTAAACTTAAACCCCTGAACCCTGAAGCCTAAACCCTACACACTAACCATCCCTAACCCCTAAACCCTAAACCCCTGAACCCTAAACCCAAATCGCATTAAACGCGGGGAGCTGCAGGAATGTCGGCGCCTGGCTTTTCCAGAGTCAGCTGGAGGATGGCTTCAGTGTAATACGATGATACAAACCTATAAGAGTTACTATAAGGGATCTCTAGGTGCTCCTTCAAAGGAATCTATGAGGGTTTAGGGTTGATGATAAAAATCCTGCATTACCTTCAGGACGCTAAACTCTGCGAGTTATGGTATATTCCTTATGGGTAATGATCGGATTTCTTCGCCAAGCCGTAGACCTTGAACCTTTAATTAGGCTCTGGAAGTCCCCTCGCAGATGATTCTCCGATTCAGCTGGTTGACACCTAAACCCTAAACCCTAAACCCACTGGTTGAACTCCAGCCAGAAAGTACTGGTACGAGTGGAGGGATCACTAGTGGTCGCCGTAGTTCCTGGCCCAACAATTGGCTACAAGGCCAACAATAACCATGAAAATGATGCCCACAACCCTAAACCCCATAAACCCCTAAACCCTTAAGCCTTAACATTAGCAAGCCAAAAAGCCGACAACGCATGAGCAACATAAGCAAACAAGGTAAAGCTACTGATTATGATCATGGCGACAGTAGCCCTAAGGTTCGTCTACCCAAGGGTTGAGGGTTTGGGGTTTAGGGTTCAGGGCTTAGGCCCCAAAGGGGTCCATGTACCCAAACAGTGTATACTTTGGCCCTAAAGTACCCGTTTAGACACTACTTTAAGGCCAAAGTTTATACTATTGGGACACATGGACCCTCACACCCTATGATAAAACCGTTATGGTACTAGTACCCATAGAACCCTTAGAGGGGCCTTTAAAGGCTTTTGGGCACAAGGGTAGCTGGAGCCCCCATATCCGAAGCAAGGCCGTCTAGCCCAAGGGGGTAAGGGTTTGGGGTTCAAGGTTCAGGGTGCAGGGTTTATAGGGTTTCAGGGCTTAGGGTGACCCGGGTGTAGGGATCGGGTGTATGAAACTCGAAGCCACGAACTCCACAAGGCCCCAGTGTTGAAAGACTGAGGAAACCACTCGGAACTTCTAACTGGCATGAGTTGAAGTTCACAATGCATGGAGGCCGTTGAAGAGAGATCAACCTTGGAATTGTTTCTGAAGCGATTGCAGGAACTGGCTTCCGACACGATCCGAGATCAAGTTTCAGTGGCATTTCTGTATCAGTGGGTCCATCTTTACTGGTTCCTGCCACCGCTGCCACTTACAACTGACCACTGCCACTTGCTATGGCCACGACGATTGTCACTACGACTTCGACGACGACGACTACTACTACCACTCCTACTGTGGCCGTTACTGCTATTTTGTTGCTGCTGCGACCGCTACTGTTACTATTCGTATTACGAGCACGAACAGCAGCAGCCCCATTGGCTGGGGGGCTTGCGGTGTCAGTAGTACTGGCATTCGGCTTGCAGTGGTCTTAGCGACCTAGTGTGGAAATTAGGATGACTGCTGTTACCTATTGGTATGAGTACTTGGTACTATTGGTTGCCGGCATGGTCATTGACATAATTAGTCGTCGTCACCATACATGCAGTAACAGTGGTAGCAGCAGGAGCAGCAGTTGCAGCGGTGTGTGGATGCTCGTTGTGTGTGTGATTTGCGGATTGGGGCATCACCGAGCAGGTCTCTTACCTATATCAGAACCTTTCGCCCGAACAAGAAACCAACGAGAGTTGTTATCATGGTCGCTTCCCATGGTTCCGATTTTTGCTTCTGAGGGCTTAATGGTTTCGTTACATGCCACCCCAACGAACGGGGAATGGCGTGAACAATATGGACTCGCTGTGTAATATAGGGGCCTCAATAATTACCTATACTATTTTGAGGATTCCTGATAATTATAACTATAGTATAATGGGCCCCAAAACCCTATTCTAATTATTCATGCCCCTATATTATGTTGAGGCTGTCGTGAGGAGCGACCTCTCGCGTGCTCTGGATAAGCTTGACCTGAATGTGTTGCTCCCCATGCCGGAGACGCCTGGCTTGCAACAAGCAGGGGGAGAGTCCTCATCGCTCAAGCTTAAACCTGGAGGAGATTGTACCCAGCCTTGTTGTCGCAGACTGTTGACTCGCCCTTGGGCCCACAAAGCCCTTGAACCGTGATCCCTAGACCCTCAACCGAAAGCCCAGCCTTATTTGCTAGGTTGTTTTATACTTGAGTTTGGACCGAGCTATGCTTGACTGCTTCTGAGTTCGGAGATTAGTTTTTTAGTGCATCTTATGTGCTAATCGGGTGTTTTTTACATGATGGCTTTAGGCAGGGTATAGAGCAGATACTGCATCCCTAGAACCGTGCTGTACTTGACATCGTGGCCTCCTACAAGTGGTCGGAAGACTTTTGGAAGCGTAGTCTCAGTCGTGAAAACCCTACATGCTCCGAGAAAAACAACTGTTTGAAGTCGCAATGCTATACTGCCAGCTCGCAACACCGAAGAATGCACGGTCAAGGTTGTGACTGCACGGAGAACGATAGTTATCCAGGAAGGGAGTGCTAGTTTCGTGTTCCCGACATGTCAGACGACGATGATGATGCTGATGACGATGATCATGGTGACTATGTTGATGGTGGTGATACTGTGGTGATGATAGTGATGACGATGGCAGTGGTGATGTTGCTGCCAGCGATGATGATGCTGATGATGCCAGCTTGGATGGTCTGGATTGCAAAGATGAGATTCCTGACTCCTATGTGATTATGAGGTTGACATCTGATGACGTGTGCCGTGGTGATGATGATGGCAATGACCATGGCGACCATCATGATCATGACAGAAGAGCTGATGATTTTCTGATGGCAGAACAGCAGCAGCAACAACACATACAGCAATGGCAGCAATCCACAAAACAAACACAAATGATAACGCTACCACAACAACCACATCAAGCCCACAGCAACCACGGCAGCCACAGCAGCCACAGCCACAACAACCACACCTACTTCGACGACGGAGACGACAACGACGACGACCGCAAATACCAGAAAACGTATCCACAGTAGCATCGGCAACAGCATCCAAAGTGTTAGCTCTTGCATAGGCGCTGCTGCTATTAGTTATGCTTGGCATGCACCACCAAAGAACAACGTGGATGCTGTCGCCTGTGTTGGTCTGATAGCGCGTCCCAGGGTGAACGACTCGATTGCCGTCGACCTCGGTGTTCAGTCAATTGATATCATGAGCAACTTCCTGCAGGCACTCTAGGGGTTGGGTAAGTTTAGGGCTTCAGGGGTTTAAGGTTAATGAGGCTTCTAGTAATCGACAGCAAGCACTTCGAATACCAAACTCTCATTGTCTAATAGCTGAACTGTGAAACTACACAACCGTAAACCCTAAACCCCTAAACCCCAAACCAAGTATAGTTTCTTGCAGCTTTTCGACTCGGGACCCTGTTCCACCGAGTGCAACTTCCGTGTGCCTTTGCATATGGGAAGCTTCCCCTCCTGAAATCCCGAAAAGAGCGCAACCCATTTGGGAGTTTCAGAAAAATCAGAAGTACCTTATTTTGCGATCCCTATAATAGGAGGGTACTACATTAGGTCCCCTATTTTCGGAAACTCCCGTTTGCATGCAGGACCTCAGTAAACAGGACCCCTAATCATTCAGAGACCTCTTGAAGTCACCCTCTGCGGATGCAGCACTGAAAGTGAAGCCGTTGTCTAGAGCTTGAGTACTGTGCGGAGTTGTTTGTTTCAGCCCGAGACTCCGGATGATTTTAAAGGGTTTGAGATAATAAGAGGTCCGAACACTTTCGAGCGGTACTGCTGCAATTGAGCGCCCGGCAACGCAGAGATAGCCATGTCTACTTGCAAGATCATGGGACTTAGCAAGTACAGCAAGGTTATAAGTACCATAATTGGGGTTATAATAAGCAATAAGAAGTATAGTTACCTTGTTTACAACCCTCGCTGCTACTTCCCATGATCCTTTAAGTAGACCCGAGGCAGAAGGAGATGCTAAGCCCCAAGTCCTGTCACCGGATCCAGGTGGATATTCGTGGCGCAACCTCCTTGGTAAATCATACCGATCGGGTTGCTGGAATTGCATGAATCCGCTTTCGACCGGTTTCGGGTTCCGGAGGATTGATTCGGCTTGGTGCCGAACGGCAAAGCTTCTACGTCGACCGAGACGCAGTAAAGTGTATGTAGTACCTTGGTCTGTTTATGATTTTCAATCAGAGCAGCACTTTCTAATCATACATAGGTTACCGAAGAAGTACTTCCATTCAATGTAGAGGTAAACTTCAAGCCCAGCATGAGCCTAAACCGTACACACTAAACCCTAAACCCAAGCCCTAAACCCTAAACCCTAAACCCTTGGGACCCAAGCCCAGTATGACTGTTGACCTGCTGTGGGACCTGCTGTGCTCGCTGCAGCTGGTTGAAAGAGAGTTACCCTAAACCCTAAACCCTAAACCGTCAACTAAGGTTTGCCCTTTTCCTCCGGAGCCTTTCAGCAGCGACTCAGCCGCAGACCACGAAGAGGTTTGGCAGACGGCTAAGCTAAAGGGGCAACTTGAGTTCAAAATCTGGCTCTTTACCATCGAAGAGGTCAAACAGTGCATATTAGGCACCAGTAGAATGCACATCATCATGTTCCGCAGCTGCAGAAGAGCAGTAGCAGTAATCAGCGCCGTCGAAGGCGAAGAAGAAGTAGTTGTTGTTGCAGGCAGTAGCCGCCGCGGTAGCAGTAGCTGTAGAGTAGTAGCAGCTCGCAGAGAGGAAAGCGAAAAGGAGTGCTGTCACTTGCTCAGCGCCCTCGCATGCATGTGAAGCTTAATTTGTATTTGAAGGTTTAGTTTTGCAGTTCTTTTTGCGATTTGCCAGAATTAGGCAGTCCTACCTACTTTTAGATCTGGTGTTTCGGCAGCTGAAAGAAAGAATTTCATGTCCAACAGTCTGCAACTCGCACCAGTATGTTTACTGCTCTCCACTAATGTAGTCACCAATTTGCTCGTGCTGTTGTTTTCGAGAGGGTTGCCGGTGCGCCGAACAGCTCCAATCTTCAGGTGATCTTCCTAGCACCTGGTCTTCGCGAATGGTGCCTTTGCGATATTTCTGTGTCCGAGAGCTACCCCCTGGGTTGGGGTGGCGCGATGATGGTCCTGAAGTCAAGACCCAGAACATTGGATTTCGGCTTAGGGTTCGGGATCTGGGACGGTTTAGGGTTTGGGTTGCCCTTGGGCTCCATTAACTCAAACAATGAGGTACTGGGTTGCATATTATATGGGTAGTTCTCGAAATTAGTGTGCCTTTTAGGGTCCTTTTTGTAAGGGTGCCGTACTATGTTGTCTGTAAAGGGGCCCGTATTTAGAGGACTACCCACTTAAAGGATCATGGGACATAGTATCTAGGGTTATATACAAGGTAACGACACATGAAACTACTTCTAACCCCAATTAAGGTACTTATAACTTATAACTTTCCTTACTAAGTCCCATGATCCCCAAGTAGACCCTAAATCCTACACCCTAAGCCCTTTAAGGAACCCTTTAAGGACCCCATCTACGGAAGCTTACTTACTAAGTCCCATGATCCCCGAGCAGGTGTCTATGGCAGCCTCTAAGCGGACGGTGGAGTGCTTCCTATGGCTGGTGAACTCCACCGGCATGCTCAGCTGCCTGACAGCACGTCTCAGTCTCGGCCCAGAAACTGCAATCTCTGATAAGTGAGGAATACGCACCACAATTTCAATAAGGATCCTAAACACTTCTATATACATCATGCAGTTTGTGTAAGGTACATGTCATTCCTGAATTAATTGGAAGGGGCTTTTCAGCCCTTCCGTTCCGGATTTAAGAGTATGATCTGGAGGTTTGGCTTTAACCCTAAGGGTCAACTACTACAGTTAATGTCTACAGGATGGCAGTCGAAGCCCTGTGCCCCAACACATCCACAGGATCGGCTTGTTGACAGGGGTAGTTGTCAAAATTATGGTCCCTTTTGGGTACCCTAGGGACCAAAAAGGGGCCCTAATTTTGACAACCACCCACAGGGCTTCCTTGTGTTTTTTGGCAGCTTAAACCAAATTCCGTGCCGCGAGCCAGGTGTGTTTGCTACCTTGCTCAACTTAGCTTTACCTCCAAGTTGTGACAGACGAAGCTTCAAACAGCGCAACCTTCAAGTCTAAAACATATTATGGCCTTTGGGGTTAGGTGTTGTCGAGTTTATGGTTCGGGAATCAGGATCTGGGGTTTGGGGTTGGCAACGCCCCGCAGTTGCTGGCTCTAGGCCTTTCAAGCTGACTTACAGGCTGGTGGGACTTAGTGCGTCATGAGTATAAGGTTATGATTAGGACAACCCTGCTTAGGGCATTTATAACCCCAATTACAAGCCTACTTACCAAGTTCCTTGAGCCCTTAGTTATGTAAACCCTCATCAGCCCCAACACGAATATTTCGAGACTGTGAAGCCCTCACCTTATAAGTCCGCCTAAACCCTCGCGACTCGCGCCCCTACCTGCCACCCGCAAGACCCGACAGCATAATAAGTCGTGATCCCATACCCATACTTTAACCCTAAATAACCTACCTTTTTAAGGACGTATATAAATAAAGAAATCATATTAGGGAACCCTAAAAAGGAAGGTTTTTCCGGCCACAGGTAGGGTTTAGCTTAACCCTTTCCTGGCTCTCCAGGTGGTAAACCGCTTTAACGCTTTAAAAGCCTGAACCTTCAACCAAACTCTCCCCCGGTTTTAGGGACCCTAGATTTCCGAGATTTGGGTCGATCCTGAGGCTACACTCTTTGGCCTGCCGGCGTACCTGACAATCCACTAGGCACGGTGGCTCCAGGGTTTCGAAGCAGCGACAGTGGTAGCCTAATGCGCTAGATAATTTTTTTGCACAAAAACCCTAAACCGCCTAGACCCTACAAACCCTCATAGCACACTTACAGGAATCCTAAACCCTAAACAAGGAACCCTTAAACGGAAATATTCAAAGAAACTCTTAAAGGGAACCCTCAACAGGGACTCTTACAGAGGCCCTTACTTAGATACCCAGAGGACTTAGTACGTAGGTTATAAGTAGAGTTATAAGTACCCTAAATGGAGTTACCCCAACTATAGCCCTACTTCCCTAAACCCTAAACATCCCTAAACCCTAAAGCCTATGGATCCCTTAAAGGAACCCTATAGATCCCTCAAAGGAGCCTTATATAATCCTACTTATAACCGACTTACAAAGTCCCCTGGGCCCCCAAGTAGGGTGCGCCCCGAAGGCCTTAAGCTGGACACGGAGTTCATGTCGCTCTTAGCCCCAGGGCTGAAGGAGGCCCGCCCGCCCGGGTAGCAACTCAGTGGGACCTTGGGTTCATAGCGTCTTGTTTAGTCTATAAGGGTTACTATAAGGGATCTATAGGGGTCCCTTTAAAGGAATCTACAACGGTTTAGGGTTGATGATATAAGTCCTGCATTCTAATGACCCTAAACTATGGGAGTTATGGTATTTTCCTTGTTATGGGTAGTGCAGGATTCATATCATCAACCGTAGAGTTCTTGAAATGTCCGGTGTAGGTTTTCAAGTTAGGGTTTAGGGTTTCGGGTTAGGTGTATGGAGCTTTAGGTGAAAGTCAGTGCGGTTTGGGGTTTGGAATTCAGGGTATGTCAGGGTTCGTGGCCTCCGGATTTAGACCCTAAGCCCTAAGCCCCAAACCCAAGGCTTCGGGTTAGATGTGTACGGGTTGCTTTATGGGTGTCGAGGTAGCGACCGGGAGGCGAAGGGGAGTTGCCACTTCTATGACTGAAGTCCGGCTCAGGCAGTTCATTCTGTTGTTGTTTAACGCCTTTTTGGGCGAGCTTGATCTTATTGGATAGGAGGCTGTATGTAGTAAAAAAGCCAGACAGCAAAAGCGGCACATTTCAGCGTGTGGGACGTACAGTTCAGGAGAGAGCCCAACATGTCCCACAACTCCTTAGGTAACGTGTGCTGGCAACGTGCTCCGTGCGCTATTATGGCTGTAGATGGGCCGTCGACACAGCAGGCCCTCTCTGAACCGCTGAGAGTTTCTGTGTGTGTGTGTGGGTACTTGGACCCTTAGGGTTACCCTGAGTCGCTCTGGCTCGCCCTGGAGGTTTACCCCGACAAGCAGTGGCTCCTGGTGGAGGCAGAGGCTGCGACCACTGACGGTTGGTTTCGCGTCTTCGGGGTTTAGGAATAAGTGTTTAGGGATTAGGGCTTAGGGTTTAAGGATTGTCGGGTTTGGGGCTTAGGGATAGCTGCTCAGGGTCGTGGGATTAGGCCTTAAGGATTAGGGTTCAGGGTTGAGGGATGAGGGTTTAGGGTGTATTAGGCTGGACCGCTGAAGGAAACACCCCCAACTAGCTCTGCTAGGCCCCACTTACCCCAACCCGTGAACCCTACACCTAAGCCCTCATTATCCCAACTCCTGAACCAAAAATCCGACAGTCAAGGCCCTAAGCCGTAACTATGTAATCCCTAGCCCCAAACCCGAAAGCCATTTCCGGTACCCTACACGCAGAATCACCCAACAACCCGAACAATTAAACCGGAAGGCCATCCGGTTAGCTCTCAAAGCGACAAAAGCAACGGATTTCCCTACTACACCCCTGAACCCTGAACCCCAAACCCCAGCCCTAAACTTCCAACGCAAATTGGATTCCCCTACTACACCCCTAGACCCTGAACCCCCAAACCCCAAACCCCAGACCCTACGCCTCAAAAACAAATTCGCGAGGTAGGGAGCGAGATGCCCGTCTTCGACTTCAAAGCCGGCGCTATGGACATCAAGGCGGCTTAACAGGGTGTAACGTAGAAGCCACGGTTTAGGGTTTGGGGTTGCCCTTATGGTAAATGTATAAATGCAGGATTTCTATCATCAACCGTACTAAGTCTACTTCATACCTCCAAGCAGCCCCTGATACTGCCTGGGGCTTAGCATGCCATGTACTTGGGTATCCTTCAACCTGTTGTTAGGCTGACCTATTGTGGATCCGTACCAACTGAAACAGCCGCTGGCTTTAGAGGCAGGTACAGAGGTGTTTCTGTTGTTGGACCTTCTTGGTGCGGTGCGGACGGCTTGATGGTTGGAAGGGTGTTCACCGACGCATGAGGTTAAACTCGTAAACCCCAACCTCAAACCCTAAACCCTAAATCCTAAACCTTAGACCCAAAACCCTTTTCATTGGTGACTCGCGAGGGTTTCGTAGGGGCTTATGCGGGCACAAGCAACCGGATCCAGGGTCTGTTTCAACAAGCATGGTACGGTTGATGGACAAAATCCTGCATGACCTTAAGGACTCTAAACTATGGGAATTATGGTATATTCCTTCTAATGGGTAATGCAGGATTTTGTCCATCAACAGTACCAAGAAGACGGCTGGAAGTAGCGTTACAGACAACATGAAGGCATTCATGTAATGAGTACAGTATGCATTCAAGTAAGTAGGTATGTATGGATATATGACATGTGTTTACTTACTTGTTTACTTATTAATGTCTGTATGTATGCACGCATGTATGTATGTGTGTCCACATCATGTATATGTGTATATAGTTGTATGTCTGTATGTGCGTATGCATGCATTTTTGTTTCTACGTACATGCGTACGTATGTACGTATGTATGTATGTATGTATGTATGTATTTATATAGCATGTAAGCAAGTATGTATACATGTTTGTATGTATGTACGTATGTATGTCTGTATGTGTGCTATGTGTATACATGTATACACATGTATATTCTCGAAGGATCCTTCAATGGCCTTTCAAGATTATTCTTTCGTTTATCCGTTTATGCAGGGCTTGATAAGCTTTTCTAGACGAAATACAGTGCATTCTGGCTGGTGGAGGACCATGGCGCAAACTGCGTATCATTGTAGAAAAGGGTTCTCTATTCACCTCAAGGCATGTGCCCTGCTGATGTTTGTTTGACATGTAGGAGTCTTGTCTGTAGGCTCCCGTTGACCACACGCTGATATTTTTGAGGAGCCTCAGCTCCTGTTCGTTACCTAGACCCTGATTCTTGCAGTACCATGTTTCGACTAGTTAACTTTCATGTTATGTCATGAGTCAGTACAGTCGGTTACCAACCCAGTTAGTACTACTATTATTCTGGCTGGGGGTCAGCCCAGTGCCCACAAGCAGTTCCAAGCAACGTACCTGAGACACACCCTGCAGGTGCCCATGATCTTTAGCTTTCGAAGGCTGGTCAAGCCTGGCTACTGTCACTTGGGCGAGTTCATACTCATCCTGGGTCCTAACCTAGGAAAAGTCGCGATAGCAGCAGCGTGCTGGACCCTGGTTCCAGTGTGTGGGGTTCGTAGTCGTTACGGAGACCCTCAACCAGATTTTAAGCTTCAACACCCTAATACACCCGATGCTCCTACAACAGCCGCCTGCCCCAGATTGCCGAATACTGTTCAGAAAAGAAAATACGTCAATTCACAATGAGAGCTGTACGCCAGATTGCCAAATACCATTCAAAAAAGAAGATACGTTAATTCACAAGTAGGGCTGTATGTTTTCCGGCTCTCTGTACAGCATGCTTTGCAACAGCGAAGCGAGAGCCTAAGGCCCAAAGCCTTCAGAACCTCAACCAAGCCCCAAGGCCTAAATCCCTAGACCGTAAACCCTAAACCCCTAAACCCTAAACCCTAAAGCCCTAAAGCCCCAATGTAAACCCCAAACAATCCCATAGCCTAAACCCTACGCGCAGCACCCTCGAATCTCAAGCCAAACCTGCGAGCCCTAAACCCCTACAGTAGTATGGAGTTTAAGCGTGTTATGGGTTTAGGGCTTAGGGTTGAGAGGTTTAGGGTTCAGGGTTGAATCATTAGCAGTGGTATCCCCATACCATCATGCTCAAATTCTAGACTGATAAGCAAAATCCAACTCTCCTGTTCAATCTCTCTATATTGGAACCTTAACCTACATTCTCAGACTGAACTCGGGCCTCACCAGCACTCTACGAGCCTGAATCTGCAACATGGACGGTTCTCTAAAATAGAGTCCCTGCATTCTGTGTCCTTACTGTATGACCGCAACAACATAACATCCCTGAACCCGCTATCCTCAATCCCGGGACCTTGCAGAAATCCTAAAGCACCCAGAGGGTCCATATACACTACCATTATGGATTTAGATTATAATGGGGATGGTCTTTTGGGGCCTAATTTCCATAATAGTAATGTATATGGACCCTCTGGGGCACTGCAAATCTACACCAACAGAAAACGAACGTTATAAAGTCCTGAAGCACCCCAAGCCCAAACCTCTACGAACTGTCCAGCCCTAAACGCTTAGCCTTAAACCCTAAACCCCAAGCGCCTAAGCTGTCCGAGATTACAACACCTCAGAGTTCGTCTTCTCGCTGACTGCGGATGTTCTGGGTCGGGCCGACGCTTGGCCTTGTCGCTCCCTTTGTTCTTCAGGCGTTTTGTGCACTAGGGCTTTCAGAGTTTTCAGGTTGTCTGGCTGTGGGGCTTCGCGGTTGCTAACTGCACGCTCAAACGGGTATAGAGGTTAGGAACTTAGCGTTTAAAGTCTGACGGCGGTGCATCAGAAGGCACCAAAAAGAATCTAGCAAGCTCCAGAACCCCAAAAGAGTCACGAGCAACGATGCCAACAGCCACTACATAGCGTTACACTCCACGGAAGGCGGGGTCTGCACCCTTGATGTAATTAACACTGTATACCCCTTTGAGTTCTTCACATTTTGATGGCATAATACATCCGAAAGGCCTAATCAATTCGGAGACCTAGACCCTAAACCCCTAAACTCTAGGCCCTAAACCTTATAATGATTGAGCCCTAGAAGAAAAGAATGCCTAGACCCTCCGTCTACCCTCTATTAGACCCTAAGTGCCCCTTATTTGGGACCATATACCCCTATTTGAGGGTACAAGGAGGGTCCTGGTGGTCTCCGAGGAGCTGCTGATTGAGCCTGGCAAGGGGGTTGGCCAGCCACAGAGGCGACACTGCGGAATAATGCCAGACTTCGGGTCCCCAGAGACTCCCAAATCCCTTAATTTTAAGGAATATTCCTTAAATCATATTATAGGATCAGAGACTCCAAAATCCCTTAGTTCAGGAATATTCCTTAAAGCATGCCATGTTAGGGATCCCTAATATGGTTTAAGGTATATTCCTTAATTAAGGGATAGTGGGAGTCGCTGGGTCCAGGGCTTCGGGTCAAAAGGGTTTGGGGTGAAGGGTTTAGGGTTTAGGGTTTAGGGGTTTTGCTTACTCGGAGCCCTTGACAGGAGGATCTTGTTGCCTCGTGTTTTCTGAAGCGTTCATATGCTTGTTGCGGCTGGTCTCTGAAACTCTCATATGTTTGTTGTGGCTGGTATGCGCCGATGTGTGGTTGCGCTAGTTCTGAGTGTCTTCTTTGGCTGCAGTTGTTTGGTGTGTCTGCTCGCTTGTCCAGATGAGAGGGCGCGTCTGCCTATGCTAATGTAGGTACATGCACACACACACACACGCACACACCCGTCTGTGTGTGGGGGGGGGCCTTACTTAAGGGCTCAAGGGACTTAAGTAGGTTTATAACTAGGGTTGTAAATGCCCTAAGTGGGATTATCCTACTTACTTATAACCTTACTTAAGTCTCATGAGCCTTTAAGTAAACCCTATACCCTGAACCCTTTGCATCTATCTGGGCATTCAGGTTTAGGGCATGTTGATTGTGTGCCGACAAGGATCAGTGATCCAAGAATTTAAGTCTTGCAAGACCCAGTCCCTAAACCGTAAGACTGTACCCGGGGCTCGAAGGGTTTAGACTTTCATGCCCGATCACCTGAAAACTTGAGAGAGGACTAAGAGAACTTGAATGAAGCCATGGACTCTTAAAGCAGAACGACTCGGCATCTCTATCAGGACCATCCTTGTACTCCAAATGGGGACATATTGTTCTTCATGTAACGCCGCATGAACGGCCCTGGGGTTCCTGAACCCTAGCCTCAAGCCCTGAACCTTAAACCCCAAGCCCTGCAAACAACCGTCAACACGTATGCCACTCCAAACTTCCCCAAGGGTCCAAAGGACCCAATAATTAGGTACTCGGCTTTAGGATAGTGGTTATGTAGATTAGGGTTTTGGTGAGTGTATGATTATTAGGTACTTGGACCGGACCCTTGGGGCTTGTAAACCTAATCCCTGAAACCATCGTTACCCAAACCTTCCAATATCCCGTAATTAAGCAATGTACCTTAAAGCATGTTCAGGATCCTACTGTAATTTAAGGGATAGTCTTTTATCAAGGTATATTGCAAGATCTGGGTACCGAAAGCCCTGAGTGAGGTCCGACACACGTCGAAACCTCAAAGCCCAAAAAGCCCCGGACAGGAACCCTACTAGGAGCAAAACAAACCTACCTTTTCAAGGATGTTTTGCAAGGAAACCACAACCCTAAAAGAACCCTACCCGACCAGAAGAAACCCTACCTTTTGAAGAACTTTCTGCAAGGAAGCTATAACCCTAAGGGTCCATGTGCCCAAATAGTCTATACTGTGGCCGTAAAGTAGTCCCTATACAGGCATTTTGGGGCCAAAGTATATACTAATTGGGCGCATGGACTCTTAGGGTAATAAGGAGCCCTGAAAAGACAGGTTTACAGTTCAGAGAACACCCAGAATGCCTGAAACCGACTAACACTGAGCCCAGGCTGAAAGCTCATGCGACGCTTATGGGAGCGTCGAACCTTCAGCAGGGTACTAGCAAAGCAGGCACCGTGATTCATCATGAACTTAGCCTTTGAAGGGGGCAGTGCATGATCGTGTAGTATGTGCAGACTGCAACAGCACGGGTTACGGCAGCTAATGATTCGGACCCCTGTTTTCCAGGCATGTTTAGTTAGCATTTATGAAGGTTGAGCTCGTACGGCTTTAAGCCTTGGAGGGGTTAAGGGCTTGAGGCTCAAGGTGAAAGATGACTGACACTCCCCAAGTCATAAAGAACTCAGCTAGCTCAGGTTGCGATTCTTTTGAAAGCGAGGCCAAATGCCATGATCCCGTACCACCCAAAAAATCGCGAACCCTCCCTTGAATATGTGTGTTTCCTGAAGCTTGCAATAATTAACTCAATATCCAACTGCAATCCCTAAATCCCATACCCTATACCGTGAGCCCCATAAACCCTTTTGCCCTTTACCCTCTTTTAAGAGGAGCCTTGCAGAAGCCAGTATGCTAGAAACTCATAAGCTCAGTTAAAACAGCCCCAGAACCCAAACCCTAAACCCTAAACCCTAAACTCCTCCTGGTTTTGGTGGTCTCTCTCTCTGTTGGGAACCCCAGAGCCCTAAACCCCTCAAGCCCTAAACCCTAAACCCCTAAACCCCTAAACCCCTAAACCCTAAACTTTAAGCCCTTACCCCTAAACTCTAAACCTCTAAGCCCTAAACTTAGCAGGTCCGGTAAACCTGATGATGGCCTCTCAGCTGTTGGCCGTGGTTCGGCAGCCTGCCGAGGATCCGCAGCTGCGTCTTTTAGTTCGGTGGGGGGTCTTTCAACGGTTCAGGGCGTTTGGGGGTCAGGGTTTGGGGTTTAGGGTTTAGGGTTTGTCTTTTCTCGATTTTCAGGTCGCTTGGGGGTCAGGGCACAGGGTTTAGGGCCAAGTTTAGGGTCAATTACTGCTTGAGGGTTCTGGATTTAGGGCTTTCAACTTGTTGTTTAGTGCCTGGGATTTGTTTTGTGAGTTAACCCTAAACCCTAAACCCTAAACAGGTAGGTCCTGCTACACAGTTTCAGTTCTCCCGGATCCCCAATCGCGCAGGGACAACATGATACGGCTGATGGACAAAATCCTGCATGACCTTAAGGACTCTAAACTATGGGAATCATGGTATATTCCTTATAATGGGTAATGCAAGATTTTGTCCATCAACAGTAGGCATTAGTAATGCTATCCCCTTACCCATAGGCCCCAAAGTAGTTCCTTTTTGGGGGTTCATATTTAGAATTCTATAAGGCAATCCCAAAAAGGAACTACTTTGGGGCCTATGGGTAAAGACCCTAGGAGCGTGTATCCACCCCAGGAAGCCTATTCGCATTGTTAAGGCCCCGGTATAGATCCCTGAACCTGGGGAGGTTGGGCTGTATGTCTCAAGACTAAGATCTTACTTAGGGCCACAGCGCTTATATCCCCAGAGCCCCACATCCCGAAATCCTAAGCCCTGATCCTGTAACCCTAAAGCCCGAAAATCCTGAACCTAAAAATCTCTAGCACTAACCCTAGAATCCTAAAGATCAAAGCCCTACCCTAAACCATAAAGTCCTAAAGTCCTAAAGCGCCATGCCTTGGCTCTAAAACCCTAAAGTGCCATTTAGGGTTTAGGGTTTTGGTTTAGGGTTTAGGGTTCAGAGCTCGAGCCCTATACCCTCAACCGGACCCCCTGCCGCGCTCCCGCAGGATGCGTTGAACCGGGACACCTTCTCGAAATACATCCCACTAGGACCGATGGGAAAGGGGAGGAAAGAAGCTAGGGTTTCATAGGGCCTGATGAGGGATTACATAGGCACCGGCTTTCTTACTTTGGGGTTATCGGGGGATTTATGCTTCCTGGCGGTGCGACTGCAAGCTCGCACATGGTTGTGTTTCCACTAAGTTTCGCGATTTTCATTTGGCACTACATGCAGTACTACAGGTACCTTCATTTAATGCTGCAGCAGCTGCTGCTGCCGCTGCTGCTACTGCTACTGCTGCTACTACTATTGCTGCTTCTTCTACTACTGTTACCAACTACTGCGCTGCTGCTGCTGCTACTGCTACTGCTGCAACTACTATTGCTGCTTCTTCTACTACTGTTACCTACTACTGCGCTGTTGCTGCTACTACTACTACTACGACTACTACTACTACTACTACTACTACCACCTCCTTTCGTTCTCCTCCCCACTCTGATGCTCCCACTTGCTCCCGCTTCGCAGAAGAATCGCAGTTGGTGCAAACTCGTTCTTCACCCGAACCAATCAACACGTCCTCCGAGAGGATTGACGCAGTGGTTGTCATACTCATGGTTGTACGAGCAGCACGCTGCAAGCCTTTCCGTCCCAATTCTGACTTGTGTGTGTGTGTGTGTCTCGCCTTCTTGGGCTTCTTAAGTTTCGTGTAGGGTTTAGGGTTTGGTATGTAGGGTTTAGGGTTTAGGGGGTCATGACATTACAAGCACGGTGGCCAACACAAAGCGAACTACTATAGGGGCATGAATGATTATAATTATCATCGTAAAGTTTGGGGCCCATTATACTATAGTTGTAATAAGAACATAAGAACCCCCCAAAAAATATTGGTACTTATTTAGGCCCCTATACTAAAAGAGTTCAAGGCACCTGGTTCGCATGCAGAGGCGATCCGAACGGAGCATTTATGCTCTCCAACGTCAACACCAACATCTCGTCAGGCGTAGACCAGCGTTCCGGGGCAATAAGTGCTGATTTGGGGTTCAGGGTTTAACGTTTAGGGTTCAGGGTTTAGGGTTGCTGATTTGATTTACGGTTATAGATGTTTTTAGTGTTTCCTAGGGCTCCCAGTATGGGTTGAAGGGGCCTGGACTTACAGCAACTCACACGCTTGGGCTTAGGTCTTGAGGCTTGTAGGCCCAACGAGACACAAACCCTGCCCTGAGGCCTCGGGCTTCGAAGTGTCAGAGTAGGTCCACCTATTCCCAGATACTAACCCACCCCGGTATTATTACCCTAATGAACCCAAATGCCTAATTGATCTTCCTTTGGGCCCTTCGGAATGAAGGTTGAGGAGAAGGGTTCAACGATTGGGCAAGGGGTTCAGTATTGAGGTTTCGTTTCTGGGCGTGGTTCTCAGGTGCAGGGTTAGGTCGTGAGATAGGGTTTGAGGGCCTACTTGAAGCATCATAGGACTTAGATGGACTTAGTAAGTAAGATTATAAGTACCGTAACTGGAGTTATAAGTATAGTTCTATTTATAGGTATAACTACCTGGATTATGAGCCTCGTGGCTAAGTCACATGATCCTTTAACTAGGTATTCGAGTTTAGGTCGAGGTGGCCCCTCCTCAGGCATGTAGGGTAATCCTAAAGTTTAGAAGTTGTTGAGGCTGTTCGGGTGTTGACCCTACCATGATGTCCTTAGAGCAGTCCTAAAAAAGGCTGGTTGCGTGGGGTTGCCCCTAAACCTGAACCATAAACCCCAAACCCTACACCCCCAACCCCCCTCAGCCTTGAAGCCCGTTTAAAGCTCCTAAGCCTTAACCCCTAAACCCTAAGCCCCTATGCCCTCCAAACCACAAATCAATAAGCCCCTAGACACCTAAACCCGTAAGCCCCTGTAATTCCCTGAGAACCTTAAACTCTAAACCTCGGGCTAGGCGGCGTCTACTTCCTGTCTGACCTCACCATGAATTGGACGTGGGATCGCCAAAAGGCCAGAGCCCCGATTAGGGTTTAGGGATTTGGGGTTTAGATACTCAGGGTTTAGAGGTTTAGGGTTTAGGGGCTTGGGGTTTAGCGGTGTGGGGTTTAGGGTTCAAGCTTTGGGACGGAGCTCGTGGAGTTTAGGTTTCCTTCTCAGGGGCCTGCAAGGAGTGTGGGGCTAAGGGTTCGTTCAGGGATCCTCGGCCCGCTCTTGTCTCACACTGTAAGGGTCCATGTAGCTACATTGCGTAATTATATCTTGGAAGTAAAAGTTACTAAGAGTACTTGTATGGGGACTACGACAATGCCAATTTTTATATACTACATAGGAATTTGGATGCGTAGTAAGGACAGCATACGGGTTGAGGGTTTCTGGGTTTCAGTTCCACGGCACCGGTGCACTGTCCGCGGGTCAAGTAATACTGTAGTATTAGTATAGTATATAGCTTTGGGGCTCAAATATCTATTAAGTAGCTACTATGGGAAACCAACCCTTTTCAGTTGGCCTCCTTTGTAGGGAAAACTAAGGAAACTATTTCAATAAGAGCTCTGAAAGCTGAAAGGTAAGGTTATCCAGGGTTCAGGTCAACCCTAAAGCCTAAGACGCGCTCCCGAAGATCACCAGCTGGCATACATCCTGAAACCCAAAATAACCACACCTGCCGCATCCCCCCCCTCTCTCGCAATGCATCCCCCAGAATCCCGGCCTAAAAGCATCTTTCAGAAGGTGATGTCACTGATCAATGGTGTGAGCTCGGGTCTCAGACTCAGCTGATTTCGAGTAAAGGCTGTTGGGTTTTGTGGTTCTTAGGCCTAGGGCCTAGGGCTGAGGGGCAGAGCACCAAAAAAGTTTCAGAGTCTTGGTTTGGGGCTCCGCATTTCGAGTATATGGGTTTTTTCCGAAAATAAGGGACCCTAATACAGTACCCTAAATAGTAGGATCCTTATTATAAGGACCCCAAAATAGGGTACCCCGAATTTTTGGAAACTCCCATATAGAGGTCCCAGTCCACGCAGGTTGTACCACAAGTCGCCGAATCCCGCTATAACCCTAAACCCTAAAGCAGAAGCCAGAAAGTTGGAATATCAGTATCCTCATGCCCTGAAGGTAAAGTATAGGGGATCCCAGCACTAATCATCCTAAAGCCATGTTCCAACTTTCTGGCTTCTACCGTAAACCCTTAGTGCAGGTGCACATCTTGCAAGTCAAGACATCGCATAATTAGGCACCAAGTAACCCCAGGGCTCCCTAGGGTTCCTTTAAGGGGGTCTCTAAGGGTTCCTATAGAGGAGTTAGGGTTCCCTATATGAATCCTACTTTTTTGGGGTTATAGGCACAGGGTTTCTTAATCAGGTTCCTACATGACCTAAATAGTAGGTTACTAAGCATATATTATGTACCCCGGTAACCTACTATTTAGGCAACCGGAGCTCTAGGGCAAGGCAGACAACATGCAGGGTGCGGAATCAAGCTCTGGTTTCCTGCTGTCACTTATACCCAGACCTTCCAAAATCCCTTAATTAAGGCATATACCTTGAATTATAGTAGGATCCCTAATATGATTTAAGGTATATTCTTTAATTCAGGGATTTTGGAAGGTCTGAGTAGTTCTATTGCTCCACTGTATGATCCTGTGCAGCCTGTTTCATGTGGACTAATATGTGTAGCTAGGAGCGGAGAAGTCTCAGCGTTTGAGAACCTAAACGTGGATTCGGTATGATTCTCAGGCCCCGAAGGGTCCTAAGTACCGATATGGTAGAAGGTTAGGGTTTGTATAGTAGGAGTTCCTAAGATGCATGGTTACGGTTAATACGCCCATGGCGGTACTTAATTAGGACCCTTTGAGGTCCCATAGTCAGTCACGTCGGGGCTGCAGGTGCTGCTGCCCTGCAGCGGGAGACTTTACACTCAAGGGTTTTGTCGAGCAGGGTTTAACCTAAGCCCTGAAACCTAAGCCTACTTCAACCAGGAACACAAAGCTTTGCGTCAGCCTGCCTGAAACTTAGGGACAAACACTTCACCATGGATAGCCAAGCCCCAAGAACACGGCCCCGAACCCTCGATAAGACGTCGTGAAGCACCATGCTCGCATGGCGATGATGATCATGGTGGTGATATGATGATGACGAGGGTGATGATGATGAAGACGGTGGTGATGATGAAGACGGTGGTGATGATGGTGATGCTGGTGATAGTGGTGATGCTGGATGCTGGTGATGCTGGTGGTAATGATGATGATGGTGCTGACGATGATACTGAAGATGATGGTGATGGTGATGATTGTGAGATCCTGCTGAAGCTGATGATAATCTTGATGCTGATGCTGGTGATGAAGGAAACAGTCTACAAAATGGCACTGACAACCTTCAGCTCGATATCTTGAGTCCTCAGCACTGCATAATTCAGAAGCTGGAACCCGGGGCCCAAGCCAGGGGAGTCCGCCACAATTGCAACATCTGGTCCAACTGGCCCAGCAAGGTGCTCATCACCGGATGGGCTGCGAAGCCCCACAAGAACAACCCACCGGTGTGTGCGAAGCTCGCTGATGATAAGGCCCCGCCAGGAGTGCCACATGACGTCGCCTCGCTCACGCGAGATGCTTTCTGCAGCTTGGGGCATTTGTTCCCCCTCCCCACGTGGAGGGGAACCACGTCTTTTCCAATTCCTACCACAAGTGCGCCAAGCGCGGCATGGACAACGGTGCAATCAAAGCTAGGGCCCGCGAGGCCGCAAAAATCTTCAGGGAGCATAAATTCATAAAATGTGTTTGCCCTCGCTTGTCACAGTTCTCAAAGCGAAGCTCGGGAAGAAGAAAGCAAAAGGTGATGCGAAGGACGCTGCTGAAGAGGAGTGAAGGATAGCTGGCCCGTGCTAAATTTAAAGCTTTTGTCCTATGTCCTATTGGACCCCCTCAGCCTAAGCCTTTAGCCCTTACAAACCCTGAACCGCGACACCCTCCAATTTAAAGAAAGATACGCCATTTAAGATCGCAGCCCCTCCTCCTCCCCCCCCCCCACCACCGCCCCCTTACGGTTTCATGTAAACTTAAGCCCTAAACTATTCGGCCTTTGACCCTTTCAGCACTCAACACTCCGGTTTCGGTCCTGTGTTCCCAGAACCCCAGGCCTTATGGTCGTCAATCGCGGCACCTAGGCTGTAATTAATAAGGGGCAGTTGGGGGGTGGTGCTGGCAAACCCTAAACCCTATAAACCCTAATCCCTAGAAACCTTGAACCCTATAAACCCTAAAGCCCTATAAATAAACCCTAAACCCTAAACCTGTATATAAGCCTGAACTCTATAAACCCCATAGCCCCTTAACCCTAAAAACCCTAAATCCCTATAACCCTATAAACCCTATAAACCCCATAAACCCTAGAACTTATAACCCTAACCCCTATAAACCCTAAACCCTACGTAAACCCCTAAATCCCTATAAACCCAACCCTACACCCTAAACCCCAATCTTCGCGCCGAGGCACACAGCAACCAGCTGCGGTCCAACAGCATCCTGAGGATCCTGTCCTCCCTTGAGCTAGGGTTTAGAGGGTTTTAAAAGGGGTGTATAGGGATTTAGCATGGTTTAGGGTTTATAGCGGGCTTTAGGGGTTTATAGAGCTTAGGGGTTTATAGGGATTCAGGATGGTTTAGGTGTTTAATAGATTTTTTGGGGGGTTTAGGGTTTGGAGTTTAGGGTTTAGGGGTTTAGGGGTTAGGGGTTTAGGGTTTGGGGTCTAGGATGGTTAGGGTTAAGGGTTTATAATAGGGTTTGGGGTTGAGTGTTTAGGGATTAGGGGAGTCAACGGGCTCGGGGGGTTTATAGGATTCAGGGTTTATAGGGTTTTAGGGTTTGGGGTTTAGGATGGTTTAGGGGTTTAGGCGTCAGGGGTTTAGGGTTTTAGGGGTTGGGGGGTTTTGAGGTTTAGGGGGGTTATGTACGATTTGGGGTTTAGGATGGTTTAAGGGTTTTAGGGGTTTAGGATGGTTAGGGTTTAGGGTTTATGATAGGCTTTGGGGTTCAGGGTTTAGGGTTTAGGGGGTTTAGGGTTCAGGGGTTAGGGGTTTTTGGTTTATAGGGGTTTAGGGTTGAGTTTGAGGGGTTTAGGGGTTTAGGGTCTAGGGGTTTAGATCTTTTTGTACCTTAGTCCCGAAGGCTCCCAAAGGGGTCATGGGCTTTGTGGGGGGCTTGGGGGCTAAGGTTTGGGATCTCATTACGAGGGTCCAGGAGCCTTAGGGTATGGTACCATATAGTAAAGTGCTTTATAGCAGCCTGCCTTACCAGCGGATTTCGCAAAGACGGAAGGAATCCTGGAAGGCTTTCAAGGATCGTGTCCGCCCTTGAGCGGATTCGGTTTGCACGGTTATAGGGCCTACCTACCATCACCTAGTTTCGTGCGTTCTTACTATTTACCAAATCAGGGCTTTGTACAGTTACAGGTGTCCTGCAAGAAATTAGGTTTGGTAGTTCAAGGTAGTGTTGGGGCCCGAGATAGATTTTTCCTGGTTTGTTGAGAGGCTTATGTTTGTTTTTCTAAGAGGGAGGGGTTTGAGGGTTTCGGATTCAGTACCTACGGCGCAGGTTTGGGAATTTTTGGGCTTAGGTTGAGGGATGTTGATTGCCGGATTCGATTTGATACTGTTCGGCCTTTCTCAAGCCGAAATGTTTTAATTGCTTGCGCCGTTTGGGTTCGGGCAGTGGTAGGGCTAGGCGTTGCGGTTTTGCGTGGTTTTGGGCAGAAGGATGCTAGTCAGAGGGATTTTTTTGCTTGAGAAGAGCTTTGGGGAGGTGTGTGGATCCAGAGTGTCGAATCACAGAATTGCACTGCACTCACCTCGCCGTTGCGTTTCCGAATTATTCTCTGAAGCTGGGGTAGCTTCAAATCAGGCGGACAGAACCCAAGTCTTCAGTTGCAGGTGCAGCCGCAACGCCAAGTTGCGTCTGTGGTGCTCACTCTACGGTTTAAGCTCAGCATTGGGGTATGGGGCCCATGTTCCCTTGATGAGACTTTGCCGCTTCGTCTGTTAATTAAGTGTGAAGCTTGGGGTTTAGGAATTTATAAGGTATTAGGTAAAGAAGCTTGTTGTTTAGGAACTTAGGTAGCGGGTAAACTGCTCATTTCTACACGTCCGATTCGCAGCACTGTGCATTTTAGTACATATATTAAGCTATGCTATATACCGTGGCCCACTAAAGTTATTCGGGTAGATTCTAACATATTATGGTCGGTAGCAGCAGCGGCTCTTCTAGCATTCCTAGTCGGGAAGGCTTCTGCTCTAGGCTGTCCTTGAAATCGGTTTAGGGTTTAGGGTTTAGGGAAATGTGTAGTGTTTACGGTTTAGGGATTTCGGATGTCCTTTTAGCATGAGCAACAGGCCTGCAGCTGCCCTAATTCGAGTGCATTCTGCTTATCCAATTCACAAGTAGTGACCATGCACGCTTGCCACGACTTAGGTTTAGGTTGTAGTGATGTTTAGGGTTCAGATTTTGGGGAGGATTTGTCAGTTTGTGCTTGTCAGTATCCTTGCACTCTTGCATTTTGAGTTTTGCTCAGTAGTCGCAGAAGCACGCAGCTGCACGACCGACTGCCATTAACGTCAGACTTTTACAGGAAGCATGTGTCCCCAAAATTCCATGTACCCAAACAGTATATACATTTGGCCTTGAAGTAGTCCCAATATAGGTACTGTTGAGCCAAGGTCTATGCTGTATGGGCACATGGACCCTGAGGGTATTCCAGGCTCAGTTTGCGCTTGAGTTACAGGGTGAGCTTGCGAAGGCAACGAGAGGCCTCCATTCTGCTGTAGACAGCAGCATCAAGCTACGGTTGATGATATTAATATAAATCCTGCATTTCCCGTAAGAAGGAATCTGCCACAATTCCCATAGTTTAGGGTCATCAAGGTAATGCAGGATTGATATCATCCACCGTGGTGCTTCAAATCCCCATGGACAGAGAGGGGGGCAAGCTTGCAATGGGAAACCCGTTTCATTTGTGCCCAAGCGCCCTGTTGCCTGACCGGCGAGAGAGCTTCTCGATCCGGCCCTGGGTGGCGGGATCATAAACCCTAAACCCTAAACCGCCGGCGGGATCGCTTGGGAAGGAGCTTGCATGTTTTGACAAGCCAAGTACAGAGCCTTGGCGTGCTGGCTCCTCATCCCCAGCATATGGTGAGATACTATAGGGCGCCTAAATAATTACCAATACTGTCCCTATTGTAGTTATAGTAGAATGGGCCCCCAAACCCTGTGCTAAGTCTTAACTATTCAGGCCCCTATATTTCATGCATGCATGACTCCCCTTTAGAGTGTAGAACGTGAGCGTTTAAGCTCGGTACTTGGTTACGTAGACTCCGGATTCCTAAATCCATGTTCTTCAAGGGTTCAAGGCCGCGAGATGTGCGGATCCCTACGATAATGCGTATGAAGGGGATGGGCTCTATGAATCAGGAAAATGCATTCTACATGAGATGGGCCAATATGCAGCTTTTCGGTATAGCAGATCGGGGGTTCTCTAAATTAGGGTTCCGTTTAGGGTCGTTTTTATACGAGTGCTGTATTGTTTCGGGGCGGACCTGGAGAAAGGAATTCTAAAATACAGAATTACCCAGCTAGTTCTCTCTCAGACTGCTCCGAACCCGAAAGCTCTTAATATAGGGGCCTTAATAATTACCTATACTGTTTTAAGGGCTCCTTATTATGCTTATAGTATACTGGGCGCTAAAACCCTATTCTAATTGTTAAGGCCCCTATTCTAAACCCTTTATAGTAACCCTTATAGACCCCTTTAAAGGAACCCTATTCTAATTATTAAGGCCCCTATATTACCCTGCAGGCTCAGGGGTCTTCTAGCCTGAAGCCCTAAACTCTGAACCTTTGAACACACCCAATAATTAGGTACTCGGTTTTGGGATTTTAGTTATGTAGATTAGGATTTTGGAGAGTGTGTGATTTTTAGGTACTTGGACCCTTGGGGTATGCCCCACAACTGCAGTGTTCTCCAGCGTCTTTGAATCTTGGAAAGGTGCACGCCTCAGACACTAAAACGGATCCTCACTTGCTTTCAATACTGTTGATGGACAAAATCCTGCATGACCCTAAGGACCCTAAACTATGGGAATTATGGTATACTCCTTATAATGGGTAATGCAGGATTTTGTCCATCAGCAGTAGTACCTGGGCAATATGAAGCCCCTGCTAAAGTCATGGCAATTGTCTGTGGCGGGACTGCTAACCCTTCAACCATAATGTAGACGCTTGACCAACAAACCCTGTACCCTGAAAGGGATTTTAAATGCTCATCCTAACCTTACGTTACTTAAAGAAAGGGGGTTCGGTAATCGCGGTTCTACATTTATAACATACCTTACTTTGCTAGAAGATGCTATGACTAAGATGATCTAGTTTACTGTGGCGTATCCATACTATTCTATCATAATGTGTTGTAATACCCTATAGCAGTCCACGCCATCAAGTAGATACTTCTACCCGAAACCCCTCAACCCCAAACCCCTAAACCCAAACTCTCGACCCCGGAACCCTAAACAACCCTAGACCCCTCAACCCACTGCACCTTAAACAAAAAAGCTCTCAACCTTTTCCCTAAGGGTCCATGTACCCAAATACTATAGACTTTGGTCTTAAAGTAGTTCCTATATAGGTACATTGGGGCCATAGTATATTCTATTTGGGTACATGGACCCTTAGGGTTTGCCCTTTTGTTGCTGCAACCCCTAAACCCTCAACCCTGAACCCAAAACCCTCCGGACCCTAAACCCTTAGCCCTTTCCCCCTAGAAAGAGGCCCTTAACACCCTTAGCCTTTTCCCCCTAGAAAGACGCCCTTAAAACAAACAAAACACCCTTAGCCCTTTTGTTGCATTCTGGGGGAGCAGGGGGAGTCTTTTGGCCGTCCAGAAGAAGGCGATCCGACTCGAGAGACTCTGAGTGGGGAAGAGGGTGAGCAGGACCCCAGATTGAATTTAGGGGCCTTAATAATTAGAATAGGGTTCCTTTAAGGGTTCCTTTAAAGGGTTCTATAAGGATCCATAGTAGGGTTCTATAATATAGGGGCCAGAATAACTCTATTAGAAGAGGATTTTGGAGCCCATTATACTATAGTTATAACAAGAAACCCCCCAAAATAGTATAGGTAATTGTAGTAGCGTTTAGGGTTTGAGGAGGGCCCTCCTAAGGGGCCTTTAACTGAGCCCTTATGGTCCCTAATAGTGGGTAATTATTTGGGGTAGAGTAGAGGGTAGTTGGGGGGTCTAGGTAGGTGTCGTTTTGTTTAGTCCCTTCCAGTCACTATCAGAACGGTGTTATAATATACGACGCAATTTAGGGGTCGATTCTTGTTTATGAGTCCCTACCATAACTATATAACAGACGACCCCCAAACCCAATTCTACGTTTTTCAAGCACTTTTTTTCTGACAGAGCACGGCAGCGAAACGCTGAAAAGCTAATGTTCCTTAAACCTGTCTTGGATCGGCACCCAAATTGAAACTTTGCGGAGCAACACTTTCGAACTTCAAGCTCGGTGCGAACAGCAGAATTCGCGACAAGGTCATTAAGTTCGCTGGCCCGCAAAAATTGCGCCATTAAGGCAAAACAGATAACCTAAACTGCTAATAACCCCTCCCACCCTGAAAGCAAAAATGCAATGCACAGCCAGAACCCTGAAAAGCTCGACTGGACACACCGACTTCCCCATACGCTAGACCCAAACTCTATCACTTGTAGCCTTTGTGATCCTTTATAGCACTCTTCAAGTGCTTGGAAGGGAACCCCGAAACTGTAAACTCGCCTTTAAGGTGGTGTGGCAAGCAAAATACCTCACACAAAGGCCTCTAAACTGCTCTGTAAAGCTGTGTTTTTTTCATCCTCTGCCCTGAACCCTAAAGCCCTAAGGACGAAATGAACCCAAAAGGGTTTAAGGTTCATATACCATATAGGGATTCATAGTATATGGGTACAGGGCCCTACTTTTAAGGGTCATTTGGTCCTTCAGGAAGCCTTAAATTCCCCTAAAGCTGTGCTCAATTTCATCCTCTGCCTCGTAATGATGCAATGAGATGCCGGGAGAGGGGGCCCCGCCCAGCACCCACACGTGGTGCCTTGGGAGATATGAGATGAGGGTGCTTTAAGGCTTTACCCCAAGGGTCCAAGTACCTAATAATCATACACTCTCCAAAATCCTAATCTACATAACCACTATTCTAAAACCGAGTACCTAGTTATTGGGTCCTTTGGACCCTTGGCGTTAGGGTCTTTAGGGTTTAGGGTTGCGGGCTTCGGGGCGTTAAGGTGTTTTTGAGGGTGTTATGGTTTAGGGTTTAGGACCAGGGGCTTATACTTAGTAGCTGAGTGGATACACTTTACACTTTTCGGGATAATATTACCCACTATAGAACTAAAAGTGTACACTTTTGGAGGCTTATGAACTCAGCAACTACAAGGATGTCTGAGATGAAGGCTTTTAAGGGTTGCTTGGGGTCTAGGAGCTCAGGTTTGAGATGACGGTCTTTTGCGGGTTTAGGGTTGAAGGGTTTAAGGGCTTCATAAGGCTGTTTGAGATGATGTGTTTTGTTTAAGGTTTCAGGGTTAGGGTTTAGGGTTGTTTAGGGTTTTTGGGTGTAGGGTTGACGGGCCTGTCTAAGGGCATTTTCTCTGCCACATCTCCTTGTCATGCGGGAAAACCCCCCGCACCGTAAACCCTATAATCTAAGCGATACCTTATTATAAACCCTGTACCTTATAAATCCTATACACCATGTCAGCCCTTTTACCCAATAACTAAGCCCTAAAAGCCCTAAACCCTCAAAAGATTGATGTGGTGGGTATGTGTTGCAGTGCTTAGCGGGCTTAGAAGCTGGATAGGTCTTCAATACGAGTCTACGCGTATCCACAACAACCCCTGCCTAAACCCCAAACGTTAACCTGCCTTTTGCGGGTTCCTGACACTGATTTCCGTATATAACTCCTTAAACGAATTATATAAGTTCTTTAGGGTCCAGCTAAGCCCTTAACCCTAAATCCTCCAGCTCTTGACGCCTCCCAAAGCCCTTGACCCGAAACCAGGCATGTATGAAGCGTTCGCTGGGCTGCACGAGTAGCGGTTGACGTTTGGTATGTACTGTGTTGTCGGTACGTAGCAGAACATGAGCAAGATAGCTGACGTAGTGACAGCTTTGTGCGGACGCTCCTATCGTAAACTCCAAGCCTTAAGCCCTATAAGGGTTTAGGGATTGGTTATCTGTTGGGCTTAGTTCGCTAATTGGCCCCCCTCCACACCCGTCAGTTTCTTTTTGTGGCCCTCCGAGATGCGTGTGTCTCAAGAGCCTGTAACCCGCTTGCATCCTATCTTTAGCGATCAATCCTTGTGATACCGTTGATGATATACATCCTGCACTACCTTAATGACCCTAGACTATGGGAACTCTGGTTTATTCCTTAGTATGGGTACTGCAGGATCTATATCACAAACCGTAGCCGTAGCACCCAGGAACAGTTGGCCTTAGAATGCCTTCCTCCGAACTACCTCCGAAAAGAAACTCAGCCCGAATCCGCGATTAGCAGCTCCTGCAGGAATTTTCAAACTTCAAACGAACGATGTCACTGATTTACTGAACCGTCGCGGGTGTTACATCGCCAAACCCCAAAGGCTTTGGAAGCGAGCCTACCCGAGAGGCTCCCTAAACCCTAAACCCTGAAAACTAAGTTCGAAAATGAAGCCTGAGACACGCCATTCGTCCTTAGATCCGGGAGCGACGAGCGCTGCAGGGTTAGACCTGTTCCAAAGACGAATAACATGGGGATACTAAGGGGCATTTGGTTCAGTGATTCAGGGATCCTTTTAAGAGGTTCCATTAATTCCGTTGAGGGGCCTTTGCTTCAGGGATCCCCTAAACCCTAAACCCTAAACCCTAACCCTTAAGGGGTTCCTTTTAAGGCTCCTTTGCTTCAGGGACCCTTTAGTCCCTAGAACCTTTGAGGCTTCTCAAACGCCTTGCTGTCCGGCTGTGAGGGTTCGAATCTGTTGGGGTCGGAATACTTGGGAGCTTCCGGAAATTAGGGTACCTCATTTTGGGGTCCTTATAATAAGGATCCTAGTATTTAGGGTGCTATTTTTAGGGTCCCCTATTTTCGGAACCCCCCCCCACTTGCCAACATTATCCCAGAGGGTGCATAGACACTACCATTATGGATTTAGGTCCCCAAAACCATACGGCTGATGGACAAAATCCTGCATTACCCATTGTGAGGAATATAACATAATTCCCATAGTTTAGGGTCCTTAGGGTCATGCAGGATTTTGTCCATCAGCAGTAATGGGGATGGTCTTTTAGGGCCTAATATGGACCCTCTGGGTATTATTCATTATTGTTCCCTAGGGTTCCCGTTGTCCAAGAACCATAAGGTCCCAGACCTTCCAAAGCCCCTTAATTAAGGAATATGCCTTAAATTATGGTAGGATCCCTAATATGATTTAAGGTATATTCCTTAATTCAGGGGTTTTGGAAGGTCTGGGGTACCCGAAACCTTCTTCTAGGCATTAAGGGCCCCCCCGGTATCATAACTTACAGAGGCCCCTATAGAGACAGTAAAGACACCTTGATTGTGAAGGATAATCCCGCTCCCAGGCGGCCACACCCCAAAGACGTAAACCTGTGTACGCCTACTGTAGAAGATTGAACAGTTTGTGAGTACTCCTCAGGGCTCTTTAGGGCGTAGGGTTTAGGGTCTCTTAGAAGCTCCATATAGACTACCATGATGGAATTAGGGCCTTAAAACCCTGGTAAGGATGGTCTTATGGGGCCTAATTCCATAATCGCACTATATATGGAGCCTCTGGGTTTGTGATTAATCCTCAGGGCTCCAGAATGTAGTAATTACCCACCCAGAGATCCCAATACCCCTTAATTAAGGAATATACCTAAAGCCCTAATATTAAGGCCCTATAATGTAAGGTATATTCCCTAATTAAAGGATATTGGGATCTCTGTGGCATAGACTCTGAAGGATCCTAGTTAGTGTTCGTTTCCGTCGAGCCCTGCGCGCGGACGATAGGAGGCCAGGCCAGATTGGTTGTTCCACTAAGGGTCCATGTACCCAAATAGTATATACTTTAGGCCCAGTGTACTTAGATGGGGTGTACTTTAAGGCCAAAGCAAAAACTATTTGGGTACATGGACCCTTAGGGTTCAGTGGTGACGAAACTGCAGTCGCTGCATGCCAACGAACGAAAAGCAGCGTTTAGCTTCCTTGATTTACAGCATTGTGTGCTCGAATTCGTGGTCGGAACAAGTGGTGGAAGTCTACCCTGTTTATCAGTACCCTGATTATCAGTTCAGTGAGTGTTGGGGTGATGCGAGTAGGAAAGGAAACCGCTTGCAGCTGGCTTCCAGTATGTTTTGATGAAAAGCTACAAGTCTGGCTTCCGTGCCCACGCCCCCTGCATTCATAAGGACTACAAACAGGATCCTAATCTTAGGGCCCCTGGGAAAGGGGGTCGGTTTATCCGAGGTTTGGAATATAGGGGTTTCCGAATATAGGGGACCCTAATCTAGCACCCTAAATAGTGGAATCCAGTTTATAAGGACCTCAAAATAGGTACCCCTAATTTTCGGAAGCTCGCATATTCGCAGCAGAACGATGGCCGAGCCTTGAAGACAGAACTGGATCTCCCAAACATACCCCCAATCCGTGAACCATGTGCCCTGTACCTTCGAGCCTGCGACCTAAAAACCCTAAAGAAAGGCCCTAAACCCTAAACCCTTAAACAATAACCCCCTAAACTAAACCCTTAACAGCAAACTGTTAAATCCTAAGCCCTGAACCCAATCTGGTGTCTTGAGTTTTGGGTCTCGGCAAGCTCTTCCTGCAAGCTCGATTGCTTAGTCAACCTAGGGCCGAAATATTACAAACCCGAAACTCCAAACTCTAAACCCTAAAGCCCTAAACCCTGAAGCCATCAAGCCCTAAACTCCTAAACCCTATATAAGCCCTGAAGCCCTAAGCCCCAAGCCCCTAAACCTTGGCCTGATGGGTGGGTGATAGGTATCCTCAAAGAGACAGACACACCAGGACCCTCCTTGCAACCTTCAATAGGGGTATGCGGAGAATATTACAAACCCGAAACTCTGAACCCTGAAGCCCTAAACTCTGAAGCCATCAAGCCCTAAACCCCTTCAATAGGGGTATGAGGTCCCAAATCAAGGGTACTTATAGGCTTCAATGGAGGGTAGATGGAACGTCCAGGCAAGCTTCCAAATTTGAGTCTTTTCGGGTTTTTGGCAGCGGTCTGAGGGTTTGGGATTTAGGGTTTAAGGTTGAGGGTTTAGGATTCTTTTGGGTTTAAGGTTTAGGGTTTATGTCTTTGGGTTTAAGGTTTAGGGTTTTCGATTCTTTTGGGTTTAAGGTTTAGGGTTTAGGTCTTTGGGTTGAAGGTTTAGGGTGAGGGGCTTAGGGTTTATAGAACCCTAGCACTGAACACGACTATGCAGACTCAGACACTTCCGATGCGCTGCCAGGGAGAAGGGGAGAGTGGTGGAGAAGAAAGGTCGGATTTAGGATTCTTTTGCAGTGGCTTCGCCGGGTTGAAGAAGTTC
Source organism: Symbiodinium sp. clade A Y106 (assembly GCA_003297005.1). Lineage (NCBI taxonomy): Eukaryota > Dinophyceae > Suessiales > Symbiodiniaceae > Symbiodinium > Symbiodinium sp. clade A. Next base: position 95,805 of record BGNK01001837.1, read on the forward strand.
CTTACAGGGTTTCCTCCAGGGTGTTTGAAGCGGGGTACAACTAGGAGGTTAAGCGGGATTTATGGGTTCAGGGGTTTAGGATCCGGGGAGGCCACAGGAGTAGAATGCATATTTTCAGAAGTTTTAAGTGTTATAATCCTTAAGTAAGGGAGGGAGGTTCTTAATGAGACGTCTCCATAATTGCTTCGGGTTTAGGCTTTGGAAGTTGGGCATGAGGGCTTGATTCAGGATCCAGGGTTTGGAGCTACTTTCACCCCGACTTCTGCATTTTGGAAAACGTATTTCGTAGAGAGAGTAGGACAGACAGAACAAGGTACTACCTTTCAGTGCGTTGAGTTAAGTTGGAAATGCATACCCGAAACCCCAAACTTCCAAAGCCTAATGTAGGAACCTGATTAAGAAACCTTGGGCCTTTATTAGGGTTCCTTATATGAATCCTACTATTTTGGGGTTTATAGGCCCAGGGTTTCTTAATCAGGTTCCTACATGAAGCAGTAAACCCCGATCTTGTGGGGATGGGGCTTGTGTTTCAAGCTCTTTCGTTTAATGAATGCACTCTTGTGGGTGTTATTGTTGATATAGGGCCCTGGGCAGTTACCAACATTATTAGCAGTAATGGTGTTGTCTTGCGTTCTTCTCCTTACTATTATTCTTAGTCTTCTAGTCTTTTTTTTTGTGATTGTTCCTCAGGGTTATTGAGGCTCCTTTCTCATTCCGAGACGAGATGTATTTGCATGCAGCTTTAAATGAGACCCTGCTGCCCTCGACAGTAGAGCTTTGAGTTACGAAACCGCCCTAAAACCTGACACCCTTCGCCCCATATCCTTAGAGAAAAGGCGGCTTCATGGGATCGGCTTTCACCGCGAGGTCCCCTATGCCCTCCGTTCCCCTGCCTGATTGGGAACCGTACAAATCAAGGTTCCGCCCACTCAGGCAGGACAGGGCCACCAGACTGGCCGAAGACTACCGAAAGTCCCAAAACCCTAAACCCTAAACCCCTAAACCCTAACCCCTAAACCCTAAACCCTAAACCCCTAAACCCTAAACCCTGTACCGGCTTCACGGCTACTGCCTCAAGCCGTGCAGCCCAATGCGACCAGTGGCTGTGCAGTCGGTCACAGGGCGGCTGGGGCAGTGATCCTTATAGCCCCTTGGAGCGAAGCATGGAATATATGGACGAGGGTTTAGGGTTTAGGGTTTAGGTTTAGGGTTTAGGGTTTAGGGGATGAGGGTTTACACACTACGACCCGGGATGGTGCCAAGGGGCTGGTGACATTCGCATGCCCTCCGGAGTGGGGTGACGTCACCCTGAATCAGGGAGACTTGGCCCGACTGTGTCCAGTGATGTGGAGTCATGTTAAGCAGGGATGTTGGTTCTGCCTGAGCCCCAAACCCTTATAATATAGGGGTCTAAATGATTACCAATACTATTGTGGGGTTCATTATATTCTAGTATAATATACCCCAAAACCCTATTCTAATTATCAAGGCCCCTATATTACATCCTTTTGTGGGCCAGGGTACTCAGCCCCCAAGTACCTTAATGCTCCTGGACCCTCGTAGTGAGATCCCAGCCCTTAGCCCCCAAAAGCCCAAACCCTCGCCCAGAAAACTCATGACCCTCTTAGGAGCCTTATAGGACTAAGGTACAAAAAGTTCTAAACCCCTAGACCCTAAACCCCTAAACCCCCTCAACCCTAAACCCCTATAAACCAAAAACCCCTAACCCCTGAACCCTAAACCCCCTAAACCCTCTTAGGAGCCTGAGGGTAACGACTAGAATCCCTTCATTGCTCAGGGCAGAGGCTGGCTAGGCGAGCCGTGCGCGGGGAGGAGGCTGACACGCAAATCGGTTTCATTTGTGTTTCGGATTTAGGCCTCGGGTTTAGGGTTTAGGGTATAGGGCTTAAGATTTATGCGGTTTGGGGTTTAGTAGCTTTTGTGGTATAAGATTTAGGGGCTTTGGGGTGTAAGTAAGGGTTCTAAACCCTCCACCTTAAACACTAATTATTCCCACATTTGACCCGGAGATGCCCGTGATTTTTCTTGGGGGGTTACCCTAAGGGTCCATGTTCTCAAATAGTACATACTTTGTCCCCCAAACCTATATAGGGACTACTTTAAAGCCAAAGTATATGCTATTTGGGTACAGAGCCCTTAGGGTTATATGCTGCTTCAACGGTACACTCCTGGAGTTGTATTGGTGGGTTTGGTGTGATGGGAGTGAGCCTGGATTTCTTGGGTTCTTGTTGAGGGGTTTACTTTTAAGATACCATACCAGTAGCTGCGAAACCTTAGTTTCAATATGGGGGGTTTCCGACAATTGGGGGTAGCTTATTTTGTGGTCCTTACAACAAGGATCCTACTATTTCGGGTACTATAGTTGGGCCCCCCATTTACGGAAAATCCCATATCGATCCCTGTTCTGGTAATTTAACGTCTTAAGGCAAGTTGCTTAACTAGGGCTCAGTTTAGTGGTAGAGTTCCGACGATTGGTGCTCGGGTCGGCTTAAGGTTACTTGAAAGCCCGCTTGCTTTAAGTTGTCTACTTAGGTATCCCTAGTAAACCCTGCAACCATCGCCCGAATCATCCCCAGAACCTGTATTGCGAACCCTGTCAAGTAAGCCAAAAGAGCCCCAAGCTGTGGAAACTAGAGCATCCAAGCTGAAGGTCCTGGGCCACTGCTTGGAATGCCCCATGGGTCCAAAGGACCTAATAGTCAGGTAGTTGGGTTACGGCTAGTAGTTTTATAAGTTAGTATTCAGAAGAGTATATGATTATTAGGTACTTGGACCCTTGGGGATGTCGCCAGGGTTGCGGTTTATGTTTTGTTCATCTTTGTTCTGTCTCAGCGGATTGCGATAAGAGATGAGGGTGGTTGAGGGTGCTGCATAGAGAAGATGCTTTCTTGGCAAATCCCAGGCATCAGAAAACCTCCAATTATTGGAGCCGTTACCAGAGCTACCATCGGGACCAAATGGTGTATAGCGAAGAGGCTGTGAAAGATAGATGCTTTTATGTGCTAATTTCTCGTACACAGGGGCGGTTGGTCTCTTACAGGGTAATAGCAGTGGTTGCTCTCGGCAGGGTGTTAAGCCTTTCGTGTCTTGTCGGGCTTAGGATATGTAGGTGTGGGTCCCCGATAAGGGCAGTTCAGGGTTTTGCCGCTGTAGCGCTTGAGCGTGTTAACAGCTTAGGTTTAAAGTTTACAGTCTGTGTCTTCAGGTTTGGAGTGTTAAATTCTTGCATTGGGTTAGGTTCAGGTTTTCATGGGCAAACGCAACACCCCGATAAGCCTCAAGAAAAAAACACTGAAAACCTCCTTACGGAGCCTCCTCCAAACCAAAAACACGACAAACCCGTTAAGGAGTCCCATTAAAGCAAAAAGCTTGACAATCCCCTTTAAAGCAACAGTCAGCACGATACAACCTTTAAGCAACCACCTTTACCCCCAAAACCTTCAACCCTTGAGGAGACCCCCTTTAGAGCAAGAGCCACTCTAATTAAGCCCAGACCCTAAATCCCAGAAACCCTAAACCCTAAACCCTAAACCCATATAAATCCCAGAGCCCTAAACCCCGCACCCTGAAGCCCGAAGGCATAGAGGCCCGCTTCGCTAGCCTCGTTGCCCGTGGACCGACCGCCCACACAAGTCCGGATGAAGCCCGAAACCCCAAATCCGCAGGTCCTTACCATTGTGAATGGGGAGATCATGGCCCGTTCCAGGGCCCCGCCACTGAAGAAGCAGGATTTTCCTCGCCAGGGTTTCGGGTTTAGTCTGGATATACTACAAAGTAAACTATAAGATCGTCTATGAATGAAAATAAACACACACACACACACACGCACGCATGTGTATATACATATGCACATGTATGTATACAAACCGCAATCTTTTTGTATGATGGCATACATATTCTACTGGCTATTATACTATTGCGTTTGTTGGTGAACGGGGTTAGTTACGGCTTTTGGGGATCAAGTGCGAGGGAGGGACAGGGTCGGGTTTTCTAATGTTTCTGGCCTGATTTGCTGTAGGCCTGAGGCTTGCCGTCGAGGGTTTGGGAGTTTAGGAACGTACTATACCGGCCTGAATAATTACCTATATTATTTTGGGGGTTCTTTATTATAATCATAGTATAATGGGCCCCGAAACACTATTCTAATTAGTAAGGCCCGGAGATTACGTCTTCATGAACCCTAAACCCTAAATCGGGTCTTCAGGTTTGTAGTTTATGGTTCCCTTCTTGGCTTCGTCGTCGACTTCGATCGTCTGTGTTTTCGTCGTGGTGGTGGTTGTTGGTGTTGCCGCTGGTTAAGCGTTTAGGGTCAACCTTCGTTTGTGTGCGTACATGTACGGACATGTTATAAGATGCTAAAGCATACGATAATCGACTTCAACATACACTCACCTCTATATATATATATACATACATGCATACATACATACATACATATATACACACATCTCTATACACATCAGTTGATATTCAAGTATAGCTCTAGTAGGTATAGGCATATATATATGTATATATATATATGTACAATATATGGGCAACCTATGACTAATAGCTATGCAACAATATGTTACAACTCTCTGCACTGTACGAGAAGGGACTATATGGTTTGGAGGCTGTGGTGGTTGTGGTTGAGGACCTGGTAATATAGGGCTTTAACAATTACCTACACTATTTTGAGGGTTTCTTATTACCGTTATAGTATAATGGGCCCCAAACCCCTATTTTAAGGCCCCTACATTATAGTACCCTATAGATCCCTTATAGGAACCCTTTAAAGGACCCCATTTAAAGGGACCCTATTCTAATTATGAAGGCTCCTATAGTATGTGTCGATGCATAGTCCCCGGCTTGGTCGGGGCGTTGGGGTGGTCGAGTGCTTGGAACTGGGAAGTTGATATAAGCGCCTAAGCAGTCACACGGTTGATGGACAAAATCCTGCATGACCTTAAGGACTCTAAACTATGGGAATTATGGTATATTCCTTACAATGGGTAATGCAGGATTTTGTCCATCAACAGCACCAATACCCTAAACCATAAAGCCTCTTCATGGGTCCGAAATAGTTAATAATATGGTCCTAAACCCTAAACTACCCTAAATCCTAAACCCTCTTCACGGGTGTATTGTGTGTAATATACCCTCAACACGTAGTCTTGTTTACTGTATTCGGGAATCCCATGCGCGCTTTTTCACGTAACCGTCAGGGTTTCCTAAAGCACCTTAAAGTTCTACAAGAGTTGTAGGGTGTTGAGCTGTTGCTTGTATTGGCGATCCATCCTGCTACTCAGTTCTGTGTTTGTTGACAGCTGCCGAGATCTAGAGGCTGAGAGCTTCTCCAGGCCTTGAAGCTAAGGCCTCTCCCCAAGGGTCCAAAGGACCCAAGAACTAGGTACTCGGTTTTAGGATGGTAGTTATGTAGGTTAGGATTTTGGAGAGTATATGATTATTGGGTACTTGGACCCTTGGGGTCTAGTCTCTAGAGCACTGAACCCTCAACCTGCACGGCCCAAAACCCCAAAACCCCGCGCAACCCTCAACTATAGAAAACCCCTTACCCAAAAACCCCAATTTTAGGGGCGAGGGGATGGGGGCTTCTTTTGTTTTGGGGTGTGAGGGGGGGTGTGGTGTTTGGCTTGTGAGGGGGAGGGAGGGAAGATCGCGAGATCANGACCCTCAACCCCTAAATTAGGGGTTGAGGGTCAAGGGTCTTCTATAGTTGAGGGTTGCGCGGGGTTTTGCACCAAAATCTCATACGCTTGAACGGGGAAGTATCTTCAAACCTACCGACGCTTGATAAAATATTGAGAGTCGACAGCTGCAATCTGGCTGGCAAGCCAGGGCAACATGCCAGCAGTTTCTCAACAGCTCCCCACGATTTCTCCGTGCCAGCCTGAATCATTCCAAAACCCTTATCCCGAAATCGCAAGCCTTGAACTGCCTCCAAATCCTAAACCCCAAACCCGCACACCCCTAAACCCTAAACCTCAGTCGCATCTGGAGAGTTCAAACTTCACCTCGCCAAGGTGGCAGACGATAGCAGCATGGTTGTGCGCCAGGAGTGCTGTGATTTAGGGTTTAGGGTTGCCAGCACATGTTGAGCTCAGTGGTCTAGGGGTTCACTGTCTGATGCGTCCACAGATTCAGGTAAAGCCTACCGAGGCAAGCCTACTGACCTTACCTACCTACTCGTACTACGTGCTAAGTCTCATGAACCATCAAGCAGGATCTATGGGTCTAGCTGTAGCTGGAAGAATATAGAAGCCTGGAGAACTAGTAGTCTTTTCCGTTTCAGGCTTAAGGTTTACAGTCTCGGGGGACGGAGGGACTTGAATCGAGAGGAGAATCATTTTGCCTGCGCTCCGAAGCCACTGAGCCCATGGCCATGCTGGTCTTGCATTTGTACGCTTCCGTCGCTGCGGAGCTGTTTTGGCTCGAAGTTCTTTTTTTACATATCCCAAACCCTAGGAATCTAAGGACTCATATATTAAGGCTTTTGGGCCCAAAGACCATACTATATAAGGCTTTTGGGCTATTTTGATGCCCAGGGAAAGGTGTATAGATACGTAGATCGACAGACAGATAGTATATGACTTCCAAGGGACTCCTACAGTCCTACAGAGTATATACGGTTGATGGACAAAATCCTGCATGACCTTAAGGATCCTAAACTATGGGAATTATGGTATATTCCTTATAATGGGTAATGCAGGATTTTGTCCATCAACAGTAGGTTAAGTTAGGTATAACAGGAACTATAAGGTCAAAGCAAAGCATAATTGTATGGGACCACCCAAGGGCCCCTTAATAGAGGCCTTACGGCCCTTAATAGTGGGTATTTGGGGTATATTAGAGGTTGTCTAGATAAACCCTACCCTGAAACCTTACAACTAGAATCCTACCTTTTTAGGGCTCCTCTTTCTGATTTGCCAAGCCTTAATCAGAGGCTTAGGGTAGTTAGGGGGTCTAGGCTTGTATGTGGGTAGTTCAAAATTATGGTCCCTTTTGGGTCCCTATTATAAAACGGCACTTTTTTTTGGGGGTACCCAAAAAGGGGCCATAATTTTGACAACTACCCATACAGTAGAAGCTAGAAAGTTGGAACATCATTAGCCTCATGCCCTTAGAGTAAAGTAAAGGGAATCCCAGCATGAATCATCCTAAATCGATGTTCCAACTTTCTGGGGTTCACTATAGGTGCCTCGACCCTTAGGGCTTGCAATGGCTGGAGCCTCCGGGGCTGCCCTTACGGTTTAGGATTTAGGGTTTAGGGTCTAGGGGTTTAGGGTTTAGGGTCTAGGGTTTGGGGTTTAGGGTTTAGGGTCTAGGGGTTTAGGGTCTAGGGGTTTAGGGTTTAGGGTTTAAAGATGAAGCCTTGTGCATGGCTCGGAGTCTGCGGCAATGCACGGCAGTGTTGCGAACTCTCGCTGCAGGAAGGGCGGAGCTGGCCTTTCCAAAACGATTGATAATTATGCACAAGCCAGTGGTCTTCGAAGCTGCAACACAAGCACTAGTACTAGTGCTACTACGACTACTACTTACTGCGACGACGACGACAACAACTACTACTGCTACTACTACTCGCAGTTGCAGCATGTGGCAGCGGTAGTTGTAGTGCTAGTTCCAGTGCCTGTGGTAGCGGCAATGCTTATGATGGTGGCCGGTGGCTGAAGCTGCAGATTTAATATTGAACCAGTAGCAGCAGCACCTGTAGCAACAGTGGCAGCCACGGTATGTAGCTAGGTTGTAATAGTATTATCAGGCGTTTTGTCGGTGAAAGTCCACTCAACTCAATCATGCACTGCCCGTCGCGCACCGCACATGTTGCCGGTGTCGCTGCGCCTCAATGCTATGGATTACCCTCATATATATATATATATATATCTATCTATCTATCTATCTATCTATATATATATATAGGGCACCTAATCACTAACCACTCATTTTCACTAGCTCGAACGTGACAGTAAAGTTTAAGCCTAAAGGGTCCTAAGTAGCTATATGGCAGAAGTAGCAATTACTTTTATGATGCGGGTAAGTATAAAGACCGAAATGTCGCTCCTGTGATGAACCAAGCCAAGGAGAGTTCAGGGAGACCGCTCACTGGGCTGGCGCCATCTCGCTGCTGCGAGATATGCCACTTGCCTGCATGACAACTAGCCAGTTCCCTAACCCAGAGGGTCCATATACACTACCATTATGGATTTATAGGTCCCCAAAACCATAATGGGGATGGTCTTTTAGGGCCTAATTCCATAATAGTAGTGTATATGGACCCGCTGGGTAAATTGTAGGCTACTAAGCATATAGTATGCAACCCAGAAACCACTATTTATGTAACTGCAGTGCTAGGGTGGCTTTTGAGTTCATGAACTGGGGCTTAGGGCTTAAACTTATTGTTCACGTTCCAACCATTCTCTTTTGCAGAGATTTTCACGGAGAGGCATCAGGGACAGCACAACCGTGCCTACTCTTGCTGCATACAGGATCGTGGGTAGATTTCCTTCCTGTCGATGAGATGGAGAAGCGGCAGAGCTCCGAACAAACAGATGTTAGTCTGAATCGACTAAACCTACACCTCTGGACCGTCAACTCCTAAAGCCCTAAACCCCGAACCTCCGCGCTTTCATGGGTTTGCGCGGAGGGGGCTGTGCGGGAATAGAGTTAGCATCGTTGGCTTCATCGCCTTGTAATCTACCCAGCCGGATTCCGAAGGTTTTCTTGGGCCTCCGGGTGCATTAGTCAGGGGTTGCAAAGGTAACTATAAGAAGAGTAAGAACCACAATGTGGTTCCACTGTTTTCTGGACTCTAGTACCGCCCTTTTCTGATTGTCTTACACCGGATTAAGAGTTTACAGGCAGTAAGGATCCTGCTATTCCATAAGAACCACATGACCCTTACAAAGCATAAATGTTACCACAGCTCAGAATCGTGGGCTATGAACCATAAACCCCTGAACCCCATACCAATGTTTTTGGTCCTTATATAAGGGTTTGGGCCTCCTGGTTTCTGAGACTCCGTGCGCGCCAGGCAACAGCAAGGGCCGCTGCCGAATGCCATCACCTACAATGCCGCTTGAACACGGTCCAAGCGCGAACCCGAATGGATATGCAGTTGTTCTGAGGATTCGTAAAAGTCTCCGCTTGTAGTCCATAGATACGTAAACGCGCATTGAAAACCCCAGAGCCACTAGTCTGGAAGATCCTGAAATTGAAACCCTATTTAATCTGTGAAACGCTCCAGGCCGGAGCACATATGGCATATACTTTGGCCCTACAGTTGTTAATTACATAGGATCCCCCTGTGGAAGCAATTTGTTGTGAGAGAGAACGACAGAGTGTGTGTTTGTTTACGTGTCTCTGCCTGTGTGTGTGTGTGCGTGTGTGTGTCTTTGTTCGTCGGGTGCTTTTTGCAGTACATGGGGGAGGCAATTCAGAGACATGTTGTGTGAGTCAGTGAGTCTGCCAGATTCATCAATGAAACTTACATTGTTGAAGCCCAAAGATGCCTCAACATAAATCGCAACGGCACTGATGCCTCACCCAGAATGGTTCAAAACCGCCGTAGGACGAGTCCCCCCTAAGGCTCCATGTATCCATACAGTCAGGGCCTAGGTGTATGCCACACAGTTACTTAACAGGACCCCCTGAGAAGGACATCTCAATGCCCTTCTACAGCTTTGCAAACTCGATGTCCCCTGACACTACATGGGAGTTTCCGAAAAAAGGGTACCCTAATATAGTACCCGACATAGTAGGATCCTTATTATAAGGATCCCAAAACAAGGTCCCCCCTAATTTCGGAAACTCCTATATAAACCCTAAGCAGTTTAAGGTTTGGAGCCTTGGGGATTGCATGGGTACCTTCAGGCAACTCTCTCGGCTTGCGCAAAGGCGCGGCGCTGGCCTGAGGCAGGGTTTAGGGGGGCGTAGCATCTTACAACGTTTGCGTTTGCCTCCAGGGTTCTAGTGTAGAGGCTTGAATAATAATTCAAGACCGTATTTCCACTCATTACGTCCCCTATGCTACGAAGAGTGGACCGGGGCTTTGCGGTTTGGGGTTTACGTAGGCGTAGGTTGTGGGGTTGTGCTTCAGGTTCGGGTTTAAGCTTCAGGCCGAGGCCTTCACGGAGCTGTTGGAAAAACGATGCACTGTGAGCGATTGGAGCTATACACTGCGTAATCATGCTCTATACTTCGCCCGTTTATTAACAGCCAATGTAATCTGGAAAGGATTTACTGCAGATATGGGACCGTGTCAGGCATCTCACGCACAAGTAATGCCAGCAATGCATAGCGCGAACTTCATGACCACAGCCCCCTTCCATCTCACCGAGCAAACCCCGATCCTGGACACGCCTAAACCCGAAAACCCTCAACCCGAACCTATGGTGATTTCTGGCAGGCCGTGCACATACTGGAGGAGGGCATCGTACAGCCGGCATGGTATTCCAAGGATTTAGGGTTTAGGGTTTCGGCTTTATTGTCTAGGGTTTAGTAAAAGAGGTTCTGGTTTTGTTGTTTATGGTATAGGAAGTAAGCAGCTTGAGAATAGCTTATCCGTGAGTTTGTTTCCAGATGGTTTCCTGATTCATCGCTTGACTTCTTGCTTCAAACAGCAGCTTCGATAGTAGTATGGGGTTGAGGACTAGAGAGCGCTTTTCCTCATGGAGAAGTACGTTCTGAAGCTCATGTTTGGATGGGAACCTGTGTGAGGCTTCTTCTGATTCTTTTGTCCACCTTGGCTTTGCGAGGCTCGGACGACTCACTGCCTTAGACATCGGCCGCCGCCTTCTCGAAGACTACCCTGAATCTGAATCCAAACCGGTCTATGGTGCTGGTGATCGCGCCCATATTGGCGTCGGAGTGCGTGCTGGGTGGGTTGCGCGGAGAAATCCGACGCATCGAGGACAAATTCCTGGGGATGGACATGGAATTGAAAATGATCGGAATCCGGGTCCACAATCAGAAGTCCCACGGCAACATGTGCGGAGCTCAGCAGTCACAGTGACGANCAAATTCCTGGGGATGGACATGGAATTGAAAATGATCGGAATCCGGGTCCACAATCAGAAGTCCCACGGCAACATGTGCGGAGCTCAGCAGTCACAGTGACGAAGATGCCATGTTATGAGACCGTCATTTGCTTTTATTTTGAATTTGTTGGTTGGCGTTTAATGTAACGTAGGGGCCTGCACAATTATTCCTTAGTGTTCCTTAAGCTTGTTATCATACAATCCAAACCCTATTCCATTCATGAATCACCCAGATTAGGCGGGGACTCTAAGGAAGCCCACAAATTCCCGAGCTTCGTGATGAAACCCAACTCACCCCTATAATGCCGTAAGTCATGATGACAGCTTAGAGTTTAGGGTTTGGATTTTATGGGCTAGAGCTTAGGGTTCAGTGTTAAAGGTCCTTCTTATCAAAGGTATACGCATCATTCAACGGGTGTTGGCCTGTCTGGACATCTCCAAAATATAGGGGCCTTAGTAAGTACCTATACTATTTTTTTTGGGGGGGGTGGGTTCCTATTGCAATTCCAGCATTTTTGGCCCCCAAACCTTCTTCTAATTACTATGGCCCCACAATTAATCCAAAGCGCTTTACCGCCAGGTCTGTCGATTGGGCTTGGATACAACGAGCTACAACACGGTTCTGGACCTAATATCTGCCAGAGTTCGGGTCTGAAGTTTAAGGTTTAAAGTTTAGGGTTTTAGGATTTAGGGTTTAGGGTTTAGGGGTTTTAGGGTTTACCCTAACCCTGAAGAACCTACCTTTTTTTAAGGACTTCTATAAGGAAATCATAATAAGGAACCCTTAAAAGGTGGGTTCTTCGGGGTTAAGGTAGTGTTTAGGATTGGTTGTGGGGTTTCGGGCTGATTGGATCTTCGTACTTACCAGGTCCAAACTCCCAAACCAAAAAAATCAAGCCCCCAGCAAGAATTCGACCCGAACCCCAAAACCCCAAAACCCTAAGCCCCAACCCCCAACACCAACCCCTTCCCTATGCCCTGCTAAACAGTATAAGGGCTGCCCCCCTTAAAGGAAGCCTCTAGAAGAGTTGTCATAGGAAGAGACGCAAAAACCTGCGGAGAACCACCGGCAATGATCTTAAAGGAAGCCTTTGAAGCCCCTTAAAGAAGCTTTCGGGTTTAGGGGAAAGGGTTTAAGGGTTGCCTTAAAGGTTAGGGTTTAGGGAAAAGGGTTTAAGGGTTGCTTTAAAGGAACAACCCTTCAGAGAACCTCACCTGTCTGGTTCTTAGTAGGGAATGGGGGAATGGATCCCTATAGTAGCCCCGATATAATCCCCAACAATAGTCCCCATAATCCATTCCCCCATTCCCTACTAAGAACCAGACAGTACAGCTAAACCCTAACCCTAAACCTTAAACTCCCTACCCTCTACTAAGAACCCTAAACCCATATAGTATAACCCTTATAGTAACCTTTAAAGGAACCCTTAAAGGAACCCTAAAAGGAACCGCCTTTTTGTAGCCCTTGTAGACAGCCTCACGGGAAGGATGCCCTCCGGAGCTCTGCTCTCCTCGCGCGGGCGCTCCTGGCCGAGATGGCGACAAGGGGACCGGAGCCCAGAGACTCGGCATACTGCGATGATATTCATAAAATCCTGGGGTTCCTTTAAAGGGATCTATAGGGGTATAAATGTAGTAAGGAACCCCCCAAAACAGTATAGGTAATTCAAGCCTTTTTTTGTTACTGGTGACAACAAGACTAGGTTCCCCAGTAGTAATTACCCTTTTGCCCTTTCTGTTTTAGGGCTCCATTGTTAAGACTGAATACCAGGAAGAAGGGTGCCCTTATTAAGGGGACACTGAGGAACCTAGGGCTATTGTATCGGTTCTATAGGCGCGCTTTGTGGTTTGGGTTTAGGGATGTTGCGGGAATAGAGACTCGGCTTCCTGTGGGGGTACATAAGTGGGATTTCGTAGGGGTGTTGTAATGTTTTGCAGCGTTTGTACGGGTTTGTTGTACTTTGTAAGAGTCTTACAGGAGTTTAGGCGTTGGGTTTAGAGACGCCACTCGGTTGACGCCCATCTGGTAATTTTGGTACAACTACCACGTAGCTTGGGGTTCCGTCTTTTTGTGCACTGTACCGTTTGCTTGAGCACACCCAACCTCACAAAATCTCCAAAATCCCCGGATGCCGAACCCAAAGAGTTCTGACTATTTCCGGCTGAGGGTGTAAAGTTCAGGAGTTGGCTCCACCCAGGGTTTAGGGTTTAGGGCTGTTGCCTTGGGTTTTGTGAACATGTTGGTCCTTGCTGTAGTTTTTTCGGTCACACCCCGGCAAGCTTTTGGTGGATCTGCCCTGGCTTGGCATAGTACATGTGCCAGCATAACTAACATTATTCCCTCCGGTTTAGTATATTCTGCAATGCAATATTGCCACGTAGCCGTGTTTCCTTGATTTATGGCCTTGTATTATATATGGATGAGCTTTTTAGTAGTGGCCTTGTATTATATATGGATGAGCTTTTTAGGCGCACAAAAATCATGCATGCTTCTTCTACGCTGTGAGGATTCTGTGGCTTTGAGCTTGGGCAGGCGGCTTTGAGCTCAGGGCAACTCTCCCCTCGTGCTAAATGTAACTGCCGAAACCCCTGAGCTGCACGAACCTCCTAGCCGGTCGGTGCTTGCATCAAGCTGCAAAGCTATAAGCTACCTTGCTCTCTCTCTCTCTCTAAGATGTTGTGTCCTTCGGCGCTGTCGCGGCTGCCTGCGCCGACAGCCAGCAGTGGAAGGAGGCTTTCTGTCCCAGCTGGTCATCGCGCCAAGCATCCTACTACAAGTTGCTACCGAGAGGGTTCTGGACTAAGCCTCCACAAGCTAGACCCTATGAACCCCAAAAAACCCTCAACCCTAAAACCCTCAACCCTAAAGCCCTAAACCCCTTCAGCTCCGGTATGCTTGATGCAGCCGAAGCTCCCAAGCTCCCTGACGCGCCGCTCAGCGTGCGATTCCTGCTTCCGGATGTCACGGCTGTGTTCCGCCTGACTTTCATAAGCATAGCTGCACTCATCCTCATCTTCATCTTCATCAAGATCGTCATCATCATTGTCAGCGTAATCTTCATCTTCATCTTCAGCAGCAGCAGCAGCAATAACAGCATCTGTCCAGAGCACTAGCACGAGCACCATCACCATCCGCACCTGGCCACATCGGTTTAATCCAGCATCAGCAGGAACAATGCGGTTATCGGCAGCATCTTTGCGCTCAGTGGCATCTGCCTGCTTGTCGCGATCACGACATCTACTCTGCTTTTAAGCTGTAGTTCACCACAAGTGCCTTGCCATATCACAGGCATTCTGACATGCCTGCCGCAGGCCGTCGCGTTGCTTAACGAGGCGAAGGACACGGCTCAGAGTTTTCGGTCCGCAACGGTCGTGGGATGTCGGCTGCAAAAAAAGACACCAAACAGACACGGATAACCCTGAAAGCAGCTTTCCTTCTGCCTGTGCGCCTTTGTTGTTGGTACTGTAAAGAACCCTGCGTCCTTACTAGGTGCTTAAGCAGCCGGAATGATGAGAAATACTATTCCCCCACCCCCCACAAACCTAGTCAAGCAATGAAAGGTCCCTACATTACCCATAATAAGGAATATACCATAGTTCCCATAATCTAGGGCCATTAAGGTAATGCAGGATTTATATCATCAACCGTAGGAGTCCTACCCATAAGCTCCATGTAGTTCCTTTTTGGGATTACCTAATAGGGTTCTAAATATAAACCACAAAAAGGAACTACAATGGAGCCCATGGGTAGTTTAGGGCCACTTTAGTGTTTGGGGTTCGGTGCCCTAAACGCTAAAGCTCTACATCCTCTGCCATCCCGCCTGGCTTTCACAGACAGTGATCTGGCAGGTATACCCTCAACCCTACACCCCTCAACAAACATTAAACCCTAAACCCTAAACGACTACAGGGACGCTTGGCTCTAGAGTGCATCACACTGGATGCAACGGATTCGAGTTGAGGGCGGTCTCGGGGTTCAGGAGTGTTTCGGATTCAGGGCATCTTAGGGTTTAGGGTTTAGGGGTTTAGGGTTTAGGAGTTTATGGACTAGACAGATTTATAGGTCTTTGGATTCAAGGTACATAGACTACCGCAGCCTGCCAAAACCTACTTCTTTGTAGGTTCTGATTATAGACCCTAAAAGGGAATTTATAGGGACCCTACATTGAGGAAGACATTGGGATTCGATTCTCTCGCACGCCACTTTGAGGGCCGGCCTCGCTGGGGCCTGGGGAAGGAGGTTCGAGTACAGTAGTTAGTAGTAATAATAATAACAGGAATGATAATGACAATAAGACTAATGGTAATATTGATACAGGTACTGATAGTACAAAAATACGATTCGGGGGTTCAAGCTGAGGATAGCAAGAGAAACGACAAATGATGACTCTACTAGGTGGCTGCAATTCATACTTCGCGCCCGTGGACAGGACCTTTCCATCACCCCGAACACGATCACCTACAACAGCCTGATCACAGCTTGTGAGTGGCACGGACTTCACTTTGCAGGAGTTGGTGGTTGAGGGAGCATCTTTTTCCTTAGTAAGGCTTGATGGCGAAGTTGGGATGGAACATCCGCTAGGGTTCATTCTTTTGACATAGCTTTCCCTGTTTGCTTCCAACATGTTGGATCGTGTTTTCTATGAGAAGCGGAGGACCGTTTCTCAACACTTTCTCTGCCAACAGCGGGTCATGATATAGAAAATCCCATCTTCATCTGAGTACAATCGCCACAGCCTTCAGACTGTGAGATCCAAAGCTACCCTTGGACTTCAATGAAGAGTTCCAACACACTAAACCATGCGAAGAAGCCGTATAAAGGCGAAGACATGCTCCTTAAGTCAGGGGTAAACCTGGCTCGTGCCGGACTTCTGACTGCAGTAGCACAAGGGGTCCCCTGCTACACAGGATTCAGTGGTTGGAAGCGAGCATCAGGATGCAAGTTCTATGAACCTTGGATTTTTGTTGTTCAATGGTCTCATCCCGCTGCCCGGACAGCCTTGTCCACCCCTGGTGATTGGGAGGTCATCCAAGACATTCAACAGCCCTTGAAGTGTCATGAACTTTCGGAGATTGAACCATACTGAACTCCCGCTCAGAACCTCAACCTGGGATCCACCAATCCGCAAATTCCCTGAGCCATAAACCCTAAACCGAAACCCTAAACCTGTCGTTGAAACCGTATACCGCTGAATCCTACGCCCTGCACCCTAAGCCCGAAAACGAAAAAGCAGTGAACTCTTAAGCGCTCGGCCCTTAACCATCCCAGGCGAGCCACTCAGTGGTCGCTCTGCCTGAAGCTCCTTGATCCTGGGATCTTGTTCAGGAGTCTAACCTGAGTTACCACAAATTAAGACAACCCATTGTTCACAATAGATCCCTAATGAGGTAACGTCACTTAAGTTCCTTATCCCTAAACCTCTTACAGAACTCGTAAAGGGGGCCTAAGTAATGGTAGCTTAAACAAAATTCCTTAACCTTAAATCTCTCATAGAACCCTTGAAAGGGCCTTAAACTATGGCAACTTAAATTAAATTCCCTAAACAGAACCCGTAAAGGGGCCCTGAATAAAGGCAACTTAAACTAAATTCCTACCTCTTACAGAACCCTTAAGGGCTCTAAATTATGGCATAACTTAAACTAAATATAAGAACCCAGGATCACCTCGGCACTGCTGCCAGTATCGTCTCTTTCAATGCTGCCCGGCCAAAGCCGTTCTAGGACTTAAGGTTTAGGGTTTTGGGGTTTAGGGTGTAGGGGTCTAGGGCTTAGGCTTTGATTGAGGGTTTTAGGGTTTAGGGTAATGAGAAGACTTTTTTACGTTTTGTTGCAGGCCCTGGTCCTTGTTTACAAACTTGCTGTTTTATTCATGTTATGGGCCTGTATATGAGGTATGATTGTTTGCCTGCGGCTATATCTTACAACACTGCCCTATTCTAAGTCTAATGTTTAAGGCCCCTATAAAAACCTAAACACCTAAACCCCAACCCCCCCTATGTAGTTCTAATGTTTAAGACCACCATAAAAGCCTAAATCCTAAACCCTAAACCCCTACACCCTAAACGATTCAACGATATTCCTACTGGATTAGGTTTCTTTTGTAAGTACGGGCCTGGATCCTATCCGGTGCAGGCTCCGGGGGCAGAAGCATTTGGGGCCGAAGTACCAAGATCCGAACTCCCAGATACGCAAAACTGTAGGGCTAAATGGATACACTACGAAATATACATATCTATATATATATAGAGAGATTTGTATAACATACATATGAAACGCAACAGCAACTAAACACATGATCAACGAAATAAGTAAATATATATATATATATAGTTTATATATATATATAGACTGCTGCCCGAATCTTGATTGTGAGGAATGCTTTCCGACATGAAGCAGCCTCGGTCTCGTATCCCGACCCTCCAGGATCTCCTAACATACCCGTCGGGGTCCATGTACCCAAATAGGGTTCTTTTAAGGGTTCCTAAAAGGTTTTCTATATAGGTTCTATAGGGTATAAGGATCTATGTACCCAAATAGTATATACTTTGGGCCCAAAGTAGCAAACCAAGGGCTAAATCATGCTTGTCTAGGGGGCATTCCTTCATGCAGGTATTCTTGAGTGTTTCGCTATCTACCTATATATCCATCTGTCTACTTATCTTAAAATCTATATATATATATAATCATATGTACATATATATATAGAGAGATGTATTTTTATGTGAGAGTGTCAAAGTAAGGCCGCCATCAGCGCTTGTGCTCGCGATCACCAGAGCCGACGAGCTTGGCCACTTCCTTGAATTTCATAGTAGTAGTGTAAGTGACCTTTAACCTTTTTGGGTTAATAATGATGCACGGCACAATCCCAGAGGTTAAGGTTTAACTTCCCTAGGCTACTGGACAAGTAGGACTACCTCGTGCAAATTCAGGGTGTGCTAAGTATACCATATCCTTCTCGAGTAGTGCTTGGTGTCTGCGATCCACTTGCAGTAATCACCCTTACGCTTTTGACGAGCAGGACGTGCCGTAGTACTCCTAAATTGCGTACGATCGATGTTCTCAGATTGTCCTGTAAAGCAGCGTTGTTGCCGTGTTTGTGTTGGACATGCTCAGTAGTAGGTAGGACGGTAACGGGCACCCGTAAGGAGCCCTAATTATTCCCCTGCATCACGTCGACTCTTCAGGTTGCTTTACCAGCAGACGCGGTCAGCTCGGTTGCAGCCCAGTATCCTGGCTAGGGTCGGGTACGTATCGCTTGGATTCCTGAAGGACCGAATGACCCCTTACCCTAAGGGTCCAAAGGACCCAAAAATTAGGTACTTGGGTTTAGGATAGTAGTTCAGTAGCTCAATATTTAAGAGAGTATATGATTATTAGGTACTTGGACCCTTAGGGTTATACTATGAATCCCTATATGGGAAGAGGAACCTGGAGGCCTTTCAGGGTTCATGTCGTCTTGAAGGTTAAGGACATGTGAGGGTGTTGGGCTCAGGGGCTCCAGCCCTCCAGTGCTAGATTACAGCCGAGAGACTCCCCAACAGACGGGTTTAGTGCTTAGGGGCTTCTTAACGTTTAGGGTTTCGGGTTTAGGAGGCGCAACATCCTAGGGTAAAGCTCTACAGCCCCCAAACCCTATACAGATGTACATCACCCGAAACCCACTTGTTGGCACGGTCGGCTTGTTTCTGTCTCGGTCGGTGAACCATCTCTTCTCCGGTTTTTGATGTGTCAGCTCTTGCAATGTTATGTCGTTCCTTGTTTCGGTGTTTCGAGTGTTCAGAAGTTTAGCTTTGGGTTATTTTCGTCTAAATACATGGGACCATGCCAGATACCGTGTTGGATACATAAAGGCTTGCATTGGTTGATATCATGGATCCCACGAGATGCCTCAGTTACTGCTGGAATTCCATAGGCGTCCCTTTTTAAACCTTCTTAAATGTACGGTATGAACCCCCGTCCTGAAGTGATTCCTAAACCCTGACCCTGGAAAACCCTGAGCGCCTCACCAATAGCCGTGAAGCTCGCACCGTCTGCAGCCACTCGTGTACTGAAGGTCAGAAGGTCTACATACTCTCATAGTTGTGCATCCACCTGAGTGAGCTTGACAGCCCAAGTCAGAGCCTTTGACATGTTAACCTCAATTTTCCAAACCATGAATGACCACACCCAGCAAGCTACACTTCTTGGCATTGACTCTGTGACACCCCTATAGACCCTATAAATCCTACATCAATGCAGCATGAAGGTATGATCACTTTCAACGCCCTCATCCACGCGCAGAGCAGCCTTTCGTCCTGATTGCTGTTTCGTGCGTTGCAGAGTTGCAGAGCACATGCCGCATAACCATGTCAAGTCATCTGCGCTGAACGGTGTCATGCACGCTGGCAAAGCACAGACAAGCCCAAGCATAACGTAGCGTTCCCACGTTCAAGGCCAGGATGTCTCGCAACCTGTTGTATGAGTTAGCATTCACACTTCAGAAACTTCAGATCGCTGCTTTCTTGTGATAGGTCTTTGTGCATGTGCACATTACAGTACTTACCTGATACGTCCCATGAAAATCTTAAACCCTAAACCCGCATGCGAAACCATCGGTCGAGGATCTTCGAACCTTTTTGTCGTCGACGTCCTTCTCAACGACCTGGCCCGACGAAGTCTGCAAGCGGACGTCGTGACCCACAATGCCCTTTGACTTGAACTTGGGCTGCTTCCATCCCCCGAAGGCCCTCTATAGGGTCCCTGTACCCAAAGAGCTAGTATAGACATTGCACCTAGATAGGGCGTACTATAAGGCCAAAGTATTTACCATTTGGGTACATGTACCCAAAGAGCTAGTATAGACATAAAGCGCCTAGATAGGGCGTACTATAAGGCCAAAGTACTTACTATTTGGGTACATGGACCCAAAGGCTCCTTTCAGGAGCTTTGAAGACTTGAAACCTCAGAGCCTCGAACCCTGAAGATCCAGAAACCCGAAAGCCCTGAACCCCAAAGCCCTAAACCCGGTTTAGGGTTTAGGGTTTAGGGTTTTAGGGTTTAGGGTTTAGGGTTTTAGGGTTTAGGGTTTAGGGTTTTAGGGTTTAGGGTTTAGGGTTTAGGGTGCCCTGAACCAAAAAAAGCCCTAAACCCAAAGCAGCTTTGAGCTGTCAGCCTCGGGATCCTCGGGCCTGAGACTTTGCGGGCAGCGTATGGTATGGTATATAGTAGACCCCATAAAGTTGGAAACCGGACTATGGCCAAATAGTGCTGGGACTCCCTATATACTACTCTTAAGGGTTGAGGCTATTGGGTTCCCAACTTTTGGGCTTCTACTGTAGTAGAGTACAGTATGTTATAGTTTCAGGTATAGTATAGCAAAAATTTAAGTATAGTAACAGTATAGTACAGTACAGTCCTGAGCAGCAGGCCAGCAGGACTACGGCTGTAGCACCGCTAATTGGGACACGGGGGGGGGGGGGGGGGNGCGGCCAAGATTCCCTAAGGGTCCAAGTACCTAATAATCATATACTCTCTTAAATATTAAGCTACTTAACTACTATCCTAAACCCAAGTACCTAATTATTGGGTCCTTTGGACCCTTAGGGATTCATCTAGGACTTGCCTAGCAGCCCGCTGGTTTCACCACAATCCATCACCCTAAGGGTCTATGTACCCAAATTTTTCAATAGTACAGTATAGTATACTTTGGCCCCCCAGGACTAAATAGAGACTACTTTAAGGCCAAAGTATATACTATGTCGGCACATTGACTCTTTTAGTCATGGTATGCGCGACATTCAGGCAATCATTGCCGGGTGCACCTCTCGACATCTCTGGGAGAAAGCCTTGAACTTCGGGGAGCAGATTGCCAAGAAGGATGTGCCGCGGCATCATCCGATCAAATATAGGTGTCGGAATACTTGGTGAAGCATATATACATATATACCAGTGTCTAGGGTGTGGATTGCAGGAAAGATGGTAGCCTTCTGATGAACGGCATGTAACAGAACGCGTTCTGATAAGTACAGGCTTTAAGTTTTTGGCTTTAGGGTTCAGGTTAGGTCGGCGAACGATATTCCCACGGACTGGGATGGCAGCTTGCCCTTTCGTTCTCCCCAACCCTACACCCTCATTTCCTAACATTGCATCTCCCAGACGCCCCTAAACCCCAAACCGCAGCAGCACCACCGAAAGAACCCGACGGAACGTGACCGCCAGTCGCAGTCTCAGGATGACGGCGACGCAGTGAAGTGCTGGAGAAGATACGCGTAGCCCTAGGACCAAATGACCCTTGGAAGTTGGCCCCATACCGTTAGATCATGAATCCCTGTAAGGTATACCTAAACCCCCCAAAGTAGCTAAAATAATGGCCCAATATCCATAATTAAAAGGCTATTATTCTACATACTTTTGGGGTCCAGGTATGTTAATTAAGCTTATAAACCCTAATTAGTCAGGTTCTGGAGAAGATAAGCGTAGCCCTAGAGCTCCAATGCAGCCTAAAATAATGGGGTACCGGGGTATACAGACTGTCGTCGGTGAGCTACCCTTTAGGTATCTGGAGAGCTAGGGTAGGACACAAGGATCCGAAAATGTCAGGCTTTAGGCTTTGAGGGTGCAGGGACCGTTTTTAATACCCTAAACCCTAAACCTTAAACCCGAAATCCTAAATCCTAAACCCTAAGCCCTAAACCTGAAGCTCGAAATCCAATATTTAGCTAACCTGGAGCCCTAGGCCTACACTTCTGAGATCGGCCCAAGTCTTTTGAGTTTCGCTCAAAGCTGGGTCTCTCAGTGGGCGCTTGTTTCCCTTGTTTGTGGTGTTGGGTTCCTCATATAAACCTACTCTATACCAAAAAGGGAGCCCTCGTTGCTCCTCGGTTATTGGGGATCCGAGGACGAGTCTCAACCCTTACCTAGGTCATCACCTACAATGGCCTCATCAGCGCTTGCGAGAAGGGGCAGCAATGGGAGCAGGCAGCACCTGCTGGCTTTAGGGCTCCTTAACCCTGAGCCCTATAATCGCTCAACTCTATGTATAAGCCCTGAACCCTACTCCGTTCTCTAGATCCGAAATTTCACTTCACCATGTACCCTAAACCCTGTATACAAGCCCTGAGCCCTACACTCAATACTGTTCTTTTATCCAGAACTCCACACCGCAAAGCTGCCTGCGAACCCCAAATCTTGAGACTCAGTCATTGAATGCATCCTTCACACGTTTGGGATGTAGGGTTTATGGATGTGCCCAAGCCCAAATGCTTCCCACAAAGACGACATCCACTCAAAGCATCTTAAGTATAGCTACCCTACTTTTAGCCCTGCTTGCTAAGTCGTCTCATCCTTGAAGTAGCCCTACACCCGAAGGAAATCCTCTCACCTAAACCCGAAACACCCGAACATAGAAACCCTTTTAGTCGATGCCCAAACTCTAGAACCCTAACACTAAACTTCTGCAGCTTTATACCTCGAGAACCCTAAAGCACCGAAGCCGCAAGGCCCTGCAGCACTGAAGCCCTACAACACCAAAATTTTGAGAAGCTACATAAACCTCCATAGTATCCACTCAAACACTGAGCCATCCTAAACCCTAAACCCTCGGAGCAACTGATGGCCTGGAGGCGCTGATGTTCTTGAGCCAGCTCGAGCAGGCTTTTGGGGTGGATTCCGGGTTTCAGGAACTGTTTTTTTGCAAAAAACCTGAACCTATTTTTTTATCAGGCTTTTGAAGGCGGGCTCATAGGGTTGTCATGCATATGCGGGTATTCTATGGATCAGGGTTAGGGTTCAGGGATTGCTGTGTAAAGTTTACCCTAGCGTACACAATGAACCTTAATATCGGGATATGACCCCCCAAAATGGTACATTGTTCAGGCACCTAGGTTGTTCTAGGTAGGGCTTACAGGGGAACCCTAAACCCAGGGGAGTTTTGGATTTAGAAAGGTCTCGGGTTGCCTTCCTATGCTTTGGACTGGTTTTTAGTTGTGGCCTCTGGGCTTTGCAGGTAACCCTAAAGGTCCAAGTACCTGATAATCATATACTCTCTTAAATATTGAGCTACTTAGGTACTATCCTACACCCAAGTACCTAATTGGGTTCTTTGGACCCTTAGGGTAAGGTTTAGGTTTAGGGTTCAGGCTTCAGGTTTGGGGTGTAGGCTTTAGGTTTAGGGTTTACAGGGTTTGGAAATGGGGTTTAGGGTTGGGGGTTCAGGGTTTGGGGTTTAGGGCTTACGGATTAATATAGGCTTCAAACCCTAAACCCTAAACCCCTAAACTCTTTTCTTTCAGATCAGGAATCCTGAGCCATGGCCGCCATGGTGCCATTGCGGCCTAGGGCCGATGTGCTGGACTGAACGGCTCATGAAACTTAGTAAGAAGGGTACGCTTTAGGGTTTAGGGTTTAGGGGTTATCCTAATCATAATCTGACTCATGACTTTACTTACTAGGTCCCATGAGCCTTTAAGTAGGATTTTGCGGGTTGAAGGGTGTGGGCAAGGGTTTAAAACCTAGGCCTTGCATTCAGGAAACGTCCACAAGTTTCTGGTCCACTTAATGCATTTCTGTTGCTTTCATTACCCAAGGCAAATGACATTAAGGTGTGTTCCTTGCTCAGGGCATGGTGGCCGCTGTAAGGCTTGAGAAGGGTAAACTTTAAACCCGAAGTCCCTCATAGTGCGAAGTCCGGAAACCGTTTACCGTGCTACACCCTACACCCGGCAACCTATGTCCTGCTTAAGTTCGAAGGCACAGTTGCAGAGCACAGTCGTTTCCTTCAGCGCCGCCATCAGCGCCTGCGAGCAGGCAAGGTGCTTCCGGAAAAGCCGGTGTGGGATGCATCATACTGTCGGCAGAAATGAGCGCGGTTGATGGGTCATATGTTAATTATGACTTCATGTTGTTCTAATTCGGGAACCTGAGGGATTACATAGTTGATCATTCCGAACCCGGTGTAACTCTGGACGGCGGGCAGCGAAGCTAAAAGATGTGTTGAAGCGAAATCGGGGTCACCTGTTGCCTTACAAACTTCACTTCTCGCAGCCTACGTTCCTGGACTCGAGTTGAGAAGCCGAAGCTCCCGATAACAAGCCCTACTCTCTCAACGCTCAAAGTACGGCTTGGGGCCGTGGGTGGGCCAAGGTTAGTTAGTTACCCAGAGGGTCCATATATACTACCATTATGGAATTAGGTCTCAAAAGACCATCCCCATTATGGTTTAGGGACCCTAATTCCATAATAGTAGTGTATATGGACCCTCTTAGTTAGTTGCCTGGCTTTTGAGATTGCAGTTTCAGCAGGCGCGAGGCCTCGAGTCCCAGGCCCCAAACCCGAACCCTCTTGCAGGAGTGTGCGCCTCTATACGGGCGTGGGCAAGCGACAGCAAAAGCTTGACACACACTTATAACCCTAAACCTAAACCCTAAACCTTATAAACAAAGCAACTAAGCCCAAACCCCAGCTGGACCTTTCGAAACCTACCTTTTTGGGGGTCCTTGTTATGGATTCCTTATACAAGTCCTTAAAAGGTTGGGTTGTTTGGGGTCCAGGTAAGCCCTAAAGCAAGGTCCAAAGCTGGCACGTAGTGATCGAACTGCTAGCGGCACTTCGGCGACGGGGCACTGAGCCCAATGCAGCACAGAGACAATTATGATCAGTTATTCCTAATCCCAAAGGGTCCAAGTAATAGTATGGTATATACTTTGGGGACCCAAATACCTACTAAGTACCTACTATGATGGTACTTGGACCCTTTGGGAATGGTTAATGAAGGGTTCACGTACTGATATAGTATATTTTATTTTAGGGCTATATGGGCACAGGGACCCATGGGCTATGGTAGGATTTCAGTGCGTGCATCGGGCGCAGGATCACTGGGTTTCGCCCGGAGTTCAGTTCAGGTTCTGGCATCGAGGGTTCAAGGTAGGTTATCGGATATCGCTTTTCAAGATTATGTTTTGTAAGTTTTCGGCGTTGATGACACGCGGTTCGCTTGTTCGATCGTTTATCTCAAAGGTGCAAAACTTCTTGCTTCGCTGGGGCTGGATGCCAAAATCTTGACCAACACTGTTTTTTGCGTTCCTCTGTGTACTGTAAGTATAGTAGAACATCCCCAAAAGCCGCATTCTAAGTATTGTTGATGGACAAAATCCTGCATGACCTTAAGGACCCTAAACTATGGGAATTATGGTATATTCCTTATAATGGGTAATGCAGGATTTTGTCCATCAACAGTATTAAGGCCCCTTGATCAGATTTGCTGGCATAGTTTTGCTTTCAGGGCCTCGGTAGTTCACGAGTCCGGTTGATGATTTACATCCTGCATTACCCATACTAAGGATTATACCATAGTTCCCATAGTTTAGGGTCCTTAAGGTAATGCAGGGTTTGTATCATCACCCTAAACCCTAAAACCCTATAGATCCCTTAAAATTAGCCCCTTCAAGGTATCCTTATAGATTCCTTTAAAGGAACCCCAGGATTTATATCATCAACAGATCGCACCTGGGCAGTAAGTGCCTTCTGCCAGTTCACCGGGGCAGTAGTCTCAGTGCCACGCCGAGGCGCAACAACCCCAAACCCTAAACCCTTATAAACCCCAAAACCTGGGGTAAACCCTAAACCCTAAACCCCAAAACCTAAACTTTCGGGTGCAGGTAGCCATGGGTTTGGGTTTAGGGTTAGGGTTTAGGGTTCGGATTTTTGGGAGGCTTTTACTAGCTGTAGATTCTATACGCCCCAAACCAAAATATCAAGAAGCCCCAAACCGAGGTCATCAGCTACAGCGCTGCTGTGAGTGCTTTCGAGAAAGCTGGGCGTTGGTGTGAGGCATTGGGACACTTGCTCTGGGGTTAAAGGGTTTGAGGGTTTTTTGGTTATAATGTTAGGGTTTCCCCCACACCCCCACACCCCCAGGGCTTAGGGGGGGCGAGGGGGGGCGACTCAAAGGTTTTCTCCGGTGTTTTGGTAAGGTTTGGGGTCTTGAGGTTTTGGTCTTGGCCTTGAGGATTTCATACTGTTCATGGACAAAATCCTGCATGACCCATTAGAAGGAATATACCATAATTCCCATAGTTTAGGGTCCTTAGGGTCATGCAGGATTTTGTCCATCAACCGTAGTTTTAGGCTTGTAGAAGTGCTCCACTCGAACAGCTTTAGCCTCATCCTCATTTATGGTTTCAGTTTTAGAAGGCCATGACTATGTGCAAGGGTTGAGTTTTGTGCACTTAGGGATCAAAGGATTTCAGGATCGCAGAGGTCAGGTGTAGGGAAAGACTGGTGTTGGGAAAGAGGTTTTACACTGCAGGTATCAGCCATGTGGGGCTATGTTGCTATCACGCTGCCTTCCTGCGAAAGTTCATACCTCAAATGCCCTAAACTAAACCCTAAACCCCAAATCCCTCCGCTATAAAACCCTCATTGAGAAGCTCTTTCCTAGAAGCGCTCCTAGACGCCTGACCACTGAACTCCAGTACAGGCTGACCAGAAGCCTTCAAAGTCTAACCCTAAGGGTCCAAAGGACCCAATAATCAGGTACTCGGTTTTAGGATAGTAGTTATGTAGGTTACTAGTTTGGAGAGTATATGATAATTGGGTACTTGGACCCTTGGGGTCTAACATCACTCATCACGAGAACCCCATACATTTCCTGGAAAGCGTTTTCCATATCGTAGTTCAGTTGCAATCCCCATAGGCTCCGTTGTAGTTCCTTTTTTGCGATTACCTTATAAGATCCTAAATACAAACCACCATGGACCTATGAATATTTACAAAGCCCTATACACTTTGATGTCTACTCCTTGACTGCGCGGTCGTAGGGTGTTTGGGGCGGCTTCTCGATGCGCTGCCTCTTACCCTGCCCTATACCTGTCTTCGGGCTCCAAGCCGACGATCAAACCGGCGGATACGGGTAGCCCAGTGCACACTGAAAGGCTCATGGGGCTCGGCAAGTAAGGCTATAAGTAAGGTTCAATTACTGTCAGGATATCCCTGCGTGGAGCACTTATACCCCCAATTATAACCCCATGCTTACTAATGTACTAGTTCAACTAGTTCGTGTATTTCCCTACACCCTAAACCCTTTGGGTCCTCTGGCGCAGGTATTGCAGCTCATGACGGAGATGCGTGACCAGAACTTACAGCCGAACGTGCGGGCCTCCATCGTCCGTAAATACATATTTGACAAGCAAGACTAGCATTCCTTCGGGCTCCTTTACAGAGCTGTGCCATAAACCCCTAAACCCTAAACCCTAAACCCCAAAACCCTAGACCTTTTTGGGAGCCTTGGGGTAGAATTCAGGATCTGGGACAGCCCAAGCGTCCGAGAACTGGGAAGTTCAGGGGTCGTAGGTTTTAGGGTTTAAGGTTTCTAGGGTCCACGTACTGTTATGGGAGATACTTCCCCAAAGCATAAATGGTAATTCCTACTATGGAACTTCGAAGCCCTACCTACAGTCTACTGATATGTATAGGTACTTAGGACCCTTTGGGTTTGAACTAATTAGTCACACGTGTCCTGCAACCGCGCCTAGAGACCTAGAGTCTACCTTAACCCTCCAAAACCTACTTTTTTGTAGGGTCCCTATAAAATTCATATTAGGGTGTATAATAAGAACCTAGAAAAAAGTAGGTTTTGGTAGGTCAGGGCAGATTTGGGGAAGTTTCGGGAGTAGGGTCTAGTGTTCAGGATTATGGATATTACCTCTGAGTCGCATGTTTGGTACAGGTCATTCTACAACAGTCAGCAGACAGCCCGAAGTGTCCCAGGTCGTCCGAATATACTTTAAGTCGTATTGGGGATCCTACTATAGTTTAAGGTATATTGCTCAATTAGGGGACATCGGGAGATCGGGGCTGTCCCCGGCCATCACATAGCATACACAACCCTAGACCCTGAACCCTGAACCCCCCAAACCCTGAATCCCCCTAAACCCGAAGTGTGCCAAAGATCATAACATTCGCAACCCTAAACCCTAACCCCCCCTATCGCTAACCCCCTAAACCCCAAAACCCCTAAACCCTTTTAAAGAATCCTTATGGATCCATAAGGATCCCTTTAAAGGAACCCCAAAGACCCCCTAAACCCTAAGTGTCCCAGAGGTCATCTCCTACACTTCTGCTCTGGGCGCCTTCGACGTGTCCCAGCGCTGGGAGCAGTCACTCTGGCTCTATCAGGAGAGTTTCCTTTGGGTGGAGGGGTATAGGCGGTTTAGGGTTCAAGGTATATAGGGTTTAAGTTTATAGGTTATATAGGGTATATAGGGTTGAGGGTTTAGGGCTTAGGGTTTTGGGTTTAGGGCTTTCGGCTTTGAAGTTGAGGGTTGAGGGCTTAGGGTTTCGGGTTAAGGGCTTACGGGTTTAGGGTTTAGGGGTTTCGAGCCTCCAAGGCTCTTCTTAACGACAGGATCCGATGCACGCCGAGGTACCTGAAAATCCCTTAATTTAGGAATATACCTTAAATCATATTAGGGATCCTACTATAATTCAAGCCATATTCCTTGATTAACTGATAGGATCTCAATGCGCGCCAAGGTACCAGGGACGCGACTGTGCAAGAGACCAAGGTTGAGGCCATGCCTCTACGCGAACACCTGGCTCGATATTTCGTTTTTTGTTGTTTCGCCTCGGCGGAGACGCTGGAGGGTCAAAGGGTGGGGTTGGAAGAAAGTTGCGAAGCCAGCCTGCAGACGCCCACTTGCAGTGATTTTCGAGGATGGTGGTACACGCAAAGTAAAGAACAAGGAAACACCGAGCCAGGTGTTGGCATAGAGGCATGGCCTCAGCATTGGTCTCTTCCAGAGTCGTGTCCCTGGTACCTTGGCGCGCATTGAGATCCTATCAGAGACTCCAAAATCCCTTAATTAAGGAATATGGCTTAAATTATAGTCGGATCCCTAATATGATTTAAGGTATATTCCTTAATTAAGGGATTTTGGAAGGTCTGGGGAGGGTTGAGCGTTTTGTTTCACATTTGAAACCTAGAGTTCTAGAGGCTCCATATACACTACCGTAATGCAATTAGGTCCCTAAAGCCATAATAGGGATGGTCTCTTGGGACCTAATTCCATAACGGTACTGTATATGGAGCCTCTGGGAAAGGCATAACAGGGCTTGGAGCTTAAGGCTTTACGGTTGAGGGTCTCAGGTCGTGCTTCGTGCCGAGAGCTTCGAGGATTTCCGTACTACGAGGTTGAACCATACCCCAGAAGCGGCTGTTTTGGTCTGAAAGTTGGATTTTGTCAGCATTTCTTTCTTGGGGCACTGCAAGCACATGGTACAAGACGCTGAAGGGAGATACCGGTACGACTATCAAACTATTCCAAATTCAGGGATCATCTTTCAGGGGGGTACCACTGTCACAAACCCTGTTCTCTTTATCGGTTTAGGGTTTAGGGTGTCTTCTGAATTCTCAAGGTTTTCTGGACTTTGGCACGACATCCCTGCCCTATCTCCTTCGTCACGCAGAGTTCTAGAGGGCTGAATAATAGTTAATGCACCTTTGTACCCTCTGTACAATGATACCATAATAAAGAACATACCAGTGTCCGGTTTATCCCTGCTTGATTTCTACTACAACCTGAACCAAAATCTCATATTGTAATAACTATTCAGGCCTTGTGTTTGTTATCTGGGAAGCGCTGCAGGTTCTGCCGCTTGAGATGTAGGATACCTAGACTTTGGTTACCATGCTTTGTTTCCACAAATCCGGTTCTAGATATAACCGGCAACCAACCGCACACAGCTTCCCTGAGCCCGAGCCCTAAACTCTGTAGCCCTACACCCCAAAGCCTAACCGTATATGCCCAAACGATCCCAAACGCGTCTGTGGCTCCGAACTGCCGCAGGACATGCTCAGAGTCAGCTTGGCTCCGGATGTGCCCTTGGAATACATTGGTCAAATAGGGGCCTTGCTACTTACCTCTACGATTTGCGGGGGTTCCTTATTATAGCTAAAGTTATAGTATCATATGCCTCAAAACCCTATTCTAATTATTAAGGAGAGCCAGACATGTAGAGACATCTAGAACCTAGATTTACGAGCGTAGGGCAGGGTACTTTCTAATCCGTGTATGTGTGCACCGTATGCCCCGAAGCCGCAGTCCATCACTAACAGTAAGTCTTCCATACCATTTGTTGGCAGGGTTTGGTTCCCCTGCCGCCGAATCCCAGTGTTAGTCAGTCATTGCTTCATGTATATGGTTTTAGTGTTTGCCGTCTCATGAGTTTCATGTCAACTGGGTTGATAATTTGTTGGGATTTGTCAGGCTAGCCTGCGCTACTACTAACCCATACCCTACACCCCCAAATGTGTCTACTTATGGGGTCCCTTGGACCATAAGGGGAGCCTTCACAAGCCTTTGAGCGAGATGGCTCTTTCGAGTTAGAAATGAAATCGCAAAGCCTTTAAGTCTGGAACCCGTCTTTCAGCACGATGCCTCGCCGACCAAGTTTTTATTAGGCTCTTTAGTTATATGGGGACCTGAACAGTATGTAATCAGAGCCCTAAATATGAAGCAGACGCGCCCGCTCTATGAGCTTCTCGACAGTCTTGTAGGACCTGGCTACAGTCAGAGAAAACTTCGCCAATGGTCACAGACAGAGAGGCTGTCGGGTTCAGGGTTTAGGGCAAATACAACGAGCATGGCCATCTAAGCCCCAATCCCTTAGACCCCAAACCCCTAATCCATCATTAACCCCTAAATCCCTAAACCCTATAAACCCTAATCATAATTAAACCCTAAATCCCCGAAACCCTAAGACTCAGCGGCCCGAAACAAGCAACAACTCAGGTGATCGTGCACACCGCCACCCCCCAAACCCTAAATCCTAGAAACACTAAACCCCATACAGTAGAAGCCAGAAAGTTGGAACATCACTATCCTCATGCCCTTAGATTGAAGTATAAGGGATCCTAGCACTAATCCTCCTAAAGCCATGTTCCAACTTTCTGGCTTCTACTGTAAACCCCTTAAACCGTATAAACCACTGACCCATCTTCCCCCAAGGGTCCGATCATCCGATAATCATATACTCGGGCAGATGCTCGCTGAGAAAGGTATTGGGCGCTAAATGTTATATCCAGGGTCTTTAACCGAAAGGGCTTAAATAGTGAAAATA